>NW_019167893.1:12531428-12557972 GCF_002303985.1 Durio zibethinus
TCAAAGTTGTGCCTCTGTTTAGAGGAGCAATTTTTTTTCAAGTTCGTTGCCTCTGTTGAGAGGAGCAATTTACTTTCCAAAGTCGTGGTGCCTCTGTTTAGAGGAGCAATTTACTTTTCAAAGTCGTGGTGCCTCTGTTTAGAGGAGCAATTTACTTTTCAAAGTCGTGGTGCCTCTGTTAGAGGAGCAATTTACTTTTCAAAGTCGTGGTGCCTCTGTTAGAGGAGCAATTTACTTTTTCAAAGTCGTGGTGCCTCTTTAGAGGAGCAATTTACTTTTCCAAAGTCGTGGTGCCTCTGTTTAGAGAGCAATTTATTTTTCAAAGTCGTGGTGCCTCTGTTTAGAGGAACTTCGGCAAAAAAAAAACAAAAAAAAAAAAAAAACAAAAAAAAAAAACAAAAAAAACAAAAAAAACAAAAAAACAAAAAACAAAAAAACAAAAAAAAAAAAAAATCAAAAAATAAAAATGTTGAGTTGAGTTTTGATTGGGTGTCTACGTCTTTGCGCAATTTCTGTTTCACAGAAAATGTGCAAAGAGGGGCAGCTGTAGACACCCAATTGGGTCCGGGCCCAGATCAATTGGGCCTGGCCCAAATGGGTAAGGCCCATTTCAATCCTGTATTTTTTTTTCTTTTTCTTCTTTTGTATTTTATGTATTTTATTATTATTATTATTATGTATATCTTTGTGTATTTATTTTTATTTAGATTAGATTTATATGTATTGTATGTATATAGTTATATATTATATTATTATTATTTTTTTTTTTGTAATATATTTTGGGTTATCTTATGTTATTTTTTTTTATTATCTGTTAATTTTATCTGATTTTTTTTTTAATTATCTGATATTATTTTTTTATTTTTATACTATCATATCTTTTGATTATCTAGTATTTTTTTTATTTATTTTGATTTTAATTCTGGATGGCTAAGATTCAAAGTTGAAGAATCCCCACTCTGGAGGGGAATTCAATCAGAAGAGTCCAGTTGGATCAAAGATTGAATTCCCGTCCAAGGAGGAATTGGGATTGATCAGGAACTCCTGATCAATCCCTATAAAAGGGACTCTGGAACAGAATGCAAGACACAGAAAACAGTAAGCAAAGCTACTGATTTGAGAGAAAAGGAGGCGTATAGGAAGCTAGAAAAGTTTAGGAGTGTTCTGGAGTGAGAAAAATTTTTAGAAATTTTTGGCGAAAATTTTTTCTGGAAATTTCTGGGAAATTTCCAGATTCCGGCGAAAATTCCGCCAACATTGAAGTTTGGCGACCTCAGTTTCCGCGAAGAATTCCCAGAAACCGACGACTTTCGGCCAACTTCCGGTGAAATTTCCAGATTCCGACGAAAATTTCCAGAATCCGGCACCGGTGTTCTTCGGTTTCTAGAGAGAAGGGAGAGAAAAAGGAAAAAGGAAGAGAGAGAAAGAGGAACGTTCTGCCGAAAAACGGAAAAAGGTGCCTTTTATACCCTCCCAAAACGACGTCGTTTGCCTTAAGTAACCCAGAGGATCCGCCGTTTTGCCCGCAACCCGACCCGCCCGGGCGTCGACCCGCCTTTCTGACCCCGCGCGTGCCAGCCCCTTCCGAGCCGAGCCGAGCCGAGCCAAGCCGCCAAAGCCCGCTCCCCCCGAGCCGTATTCCCTGCCTTGAGCCGAGCCGAGCCGAAGCCCGAGCCGCGATCCGAGCCGCTCCAGGTTTTTTTTTTTTTTTCTTTGGTTTATTTGTTTATTTTATTTTTATTTATTAGATTAGGTTTAATGTATTATTCTTTTTATTTATTTTTATTATTTTATTTTCTTTAAATAAAATAAAAAATTCCAAAAAATATTTTTTAGGGAAAAGTTGAAAGTATCAATTTTCCTTGAAATCGAATTTCCAAAAAAATATTTTTGGGGAAAAGTTGAAAGTATCAATTTTCCTTAAAAATAAATTTTCAAAAAAAAGGGGGTTTTTTGAGGAAAAGTTGAAAGTTCAATTTTCCTTAAAAATCGAAATTTTCAAAAATATTTTTAGGGAAAAGTTGAAAGTATCATTTTCCCTACAAAAAAAAATCATTCTTTCATTCCTTTCTATCTTAATTTTGATTTTTTTTTTCTCTTTCTTTAAATAATCCGACGACGGAGCCTCTGTAAGGTGAAACAGTAGTTTTTCTTGCATACTCTTGAGGTGAGGGAATTTTCTCAATTTTCTGCTAAAAGTATTAGAGTCAATTGAGAATAATTTTCAACAACTAACTACTTGGTAAAATTTTAAGGCTTTTGGATAACACAAATTCAAGCTGATACCATCTTTTGATGGGCGTTGTGAGGGTGCTATAACCTTCCTCACACGTAACCGAACTCCCGAACCCTGTTCTGGTCAGCAGACCTGAACCTATTCTTCTAGGGACCCTTAAACTTAGGTGTTCCCTGGAAGGACAGATTCTTTAGGTGGCCAATCGCACCTAGATAAAAAAGATTGGTGGCGACTCCCTGAAAGTCAATGTCTAGCGATAGATCCCCGGATCTAGACGTTACGACAGCCCATATTGGACTGAAATTTATCGAAACTTGTCATAAACGAATTATTTTGACATTTCTATTAATCAACACTTTTTGTTGCAACATTTATCTAATTAAAAAAAAAAGATGAAATGGAAAAAAAAAAACTAAATAGGGTTGAGACAAATTAAAACTTATTGAATATTAATTGTTTTATCATCCATTTCAATTGGCTTATTTTGTTATAAAATTTGTCTAGTTAAACACAAAATAAATAAATAAATAAATAAAGGTGCAACATAGATACCTCCATTGACATTATTTTCTTATAAAATTTATCTAGTTTTAAAAAATAAACAATAAATGGAAAAAGTAAAAAAAGAAAAAAAGAGAAAAAAACTACCCACTATTTGTTTGGTTGGGTCAAAACCTATTGGATACGAATTATTTTGCTATCCTTATTTATTGACTCATTTTGTTGCAAAATTTATTTAATTAAAACAAAGGTGAAAGGAAAAAAATAAAATTGAGATATCACATGAACACTTTTATTGAGTTTTCTCATAAAACTTATCTAAATTGAAAACTAAAAAAATCAAAAGCCGAAAAAAGCTTTAAAAACAAAAAAAAAGAAAAAAAAAACATATGGTACCATGTCGACATCTCGAATGAGGGTTAACAAAATTCAAAATGAATAAAATTTATATAATGATGAATGGATGAATTACATTTTAATTATGTATAAATGTAATATTTTTTTAAAATTAAGATATTAAATAATAACATTATTAATATAAAACACATATATAAATATAAAACTAATAAATAATTAAAATATAATTTTTATATATATTCAAAATAAGATGAAACATTCTATACTCGCCTTTAACCTGATCTCAATTTTAAAAAAGAAAAAACTTCGATACGATTATGAATTTTATAAAAGTCTATACATATTGAATTGAGATAAATCGAAATCAATGGGAAATGGATTATTTTGTCATCTCTACATTTACTATTTTTTCTTACAAAATTTATCTAATTAAAAAAAGTTATAAACTTAAAAAAACAAAAGAAGTTGCCAAAAAAATCAAATGAAGATATCATATGCATTTATTAAATTAAGATATTAAATAATAAATTTATTAATATGATATATAAATATAAAATTAAATAAATAATAAAAAATATATCTATGTACACCTGGACGATATGAAACATCATAAATTCACATTTGACTTGACCACAATTTAAAAAAAAAAATCTTGTTTTGATCCCAAATTTATAAAAACACACTTATTGGATTCAAACAAATTTAAACTAATTGAATAAGAGTTGTTGAAATCACATGTATACATTCGTCGTTTTTTTTAATTGATCTAATTTTAAAAAAAAGATAAAAAAAACAAAAAAAGGAAAAAAGTTGAATCTTTTTCTTTATTCTTAGAAAAAAATATTTATTAACTATAAATAAAAAACAAAAAACAAAAAAAAAAATAAATAAGGCGACAAATGGTAGAATACATATCCAACATTTTTTCTTTTAGATGCATTTTTTAAAAAATATTTATATTTTATTATATGTTGTTAGCTTTATAGGTTAGATGGTGATAAAAAAAAAAGGATGAATTGGATCTCTTTAAATTCTTCTCAAACAATGATTTCAATATAGTTGAATGAAAATTAAAACAATAAGCACTTTTGATGAAAATATAATGCAAACAATAACAATTAGTGAATCTAAAATCAAATATAAACAACAATAAATTGTAACAAGATAGGGATAGAGAAATCAAACACAATGATTTATAGAGGTTCGGTCCTTCTTCACAAGGCACCTACGTCCTCTCTTTTTGGTTGTCCACACCAAGGCTTCAATCCATTATTCTTGAATTGAAAATACAACATATCTTTTTCTTTCTAAGGCTTAAGATAAAAACCTCTACCTTTTGTAGTATTTTGTCCAATCTCACTACAAAGCTCTCAAGAGGATATCCCACCTCTTGTTCTCTTCCACCCTTGTATATCAAAGGTAATTTTATAAACAATAGAACAACATCTCTAAGGCTAAGTGTTTGCTAAGTTTAAGTACAAGAAAATGATGAATGAACAATAAATAAAAATTGGATACAATAAATACAAAAATATGGCCTTTGAAGCTCTAAAAACTCTTGATTCTTTGAGAGAATGAAAATGTGGCTTATTAGCTCTTGTTCTTTTGATTCATCAAACTTCTTGGTGTGTTGGAGTGCCTAATTTATAGAGAAATTGAAGAAGTAGCCGTTGGGGAAGCTTAGAGTGAAGAAATGCTCGTTGGAATGATGAAAAAATAGCCGTTGGAGTGCCCACACCCGGAACCGATCGACCCCTTCCATGAAGGGATTGATTGGTTCATGTTTTGAACTAATTTGCATTTGAAAATCATGATCCAATCGATCCCTTCCATGAGGGGATCGATCCTGTCAGCTACTGGGTGGTTATTTCCTGTTTTGTACTCTACTAACTAATTTGACCATAACTTGAGTTATACAAATTTAAATTACAAACCGTTTGAAGATTTTGAAACTAGACTTAAAGAGCTTTCTATCCATATAAAGTGATCAACTAATTCACTGTGTACGAATTATAGTGAATTTTCAAATTTACCCTTTATGCAGTTTTCTAGACAATTACAGTGTGTCTAATAAAAATTCTAAATCTTTTCTTAAAAAATTTGAATTTTTATTTTGTTTAATCCATTAGAAAGTAGACTCAAAAAGCTTTCCAACCATATAAATTTTAAATATTAAAACCTTGTGAATTTATACAGAAAAATAAAACAAATTCAATGTTGAAAAATTTTGTTCTTGTAAAATAACTTCCTTAAGTTAATCTATTCTCAAAACCAATATTATTAAAATTGTATTAAGTCTAAAATGAATAAGTTCACTTTAAAAATAACAATTGGACTTTCATTTAAACTCAAATAAATAATCTTTAAAGGAAGATTTGGTTTGAGAAATATGACACAAAGAAAAATTTGTTTAGACTTTGAAAATCATATTATTTATTTAGTATCAAAATATAAAACTTAAGAACATATACTAAATAAATCTTTTTCAAAATTTTGATCAAGTTTATTTAGCTTTAATGTTTTGTCATTTTAAAATAAGGATCAATTCAAGGCTAACATATGTCTTAATGTATGTTTTATTTATGGTATAAATATATATTATTTTTTATGTTGTCAAATTCTTTTAATGAAAAAATATTTTCTTAAATAATTTTTATCATTTAATAAATTATTATTTTTAATTTTCGTTCTTACCTTTTCATTTATAAAAGTAATTGATAAATTTAATTTATGTACAAAATAAACATTAAATAAAATAAGTGTTAATAAATATTTAATTTATTATTGGATTTAGTCCAAATAATAAAGAAAAAATTTATAACATCATTTTTTAAGGATGAGCATAAGTTGGTTCAAATCTAAGTCGATTGAATTTGGACAAATCTTTTTAATTGCGACAATGTTGATAAAAAAATTGATTTAGTGGATTATTTCGATCTATTTTTTATTTTTAAAATTAATAATGAACTTATTGAATTAATTAACTTGTTTTTAATAAATTTTAAAATATATTATATAATATAAATATATAAAAATATTTTTTATTTGTATTTTTTAAAATAAAAAATATAAAATTAGTGACAAAGTCATATAATGAATTTTATTGAGCGAAAATGTTGTAAAATTATTATTCAAAATTAATAATAAAAGAATAAGAAAAAAAATTCAAAATTTCATTCGAACCTATCAATTTTACTTCGATTTGATTATTTTTAATTATTAAAAATTGGTTGATTCGATTTTTTTAAAAGAGGTCTGTCAAATTGGTTTTCGTACTTTTTAAATTTTGAACCGATTGTTCATTTCTATTTTTTATAGATGGTTTAGTCCATTTTAAAAACGTTGGGCTTAAATCATTAGTCCATCGATACTCTTCAAATGGATCAACCCGAATGACATATTCTGAAATTGTTTTCGATTGAAAGAATAAAATGAATATTGAACAGATGTCACTCACTACTTCTTCTGGAAATGAATGAAAATTTTTGTAACATTCAGATTAAGAAATCTCCGTGCGGCCAATTGCGTGTTGGTTTCTTGTTTGGAATTAAGACAGAATGACGTTTGGACAGTCTCCAAATCCTCGAAAACCCAAAGCCTCGATATATATATTTTTTTAATTCGATAATTCGTGTCTCCAAATCCCAAAAACCCAAAGTTCCACAAAATTTTTTAAAAAGTTTGATAATTTATATATTTATATAATATAAAATATAAAAATTAAATAAAAATATAAAAATATTTTTTTAATTGCATTAAATTTATTTATAATTTTTATTAAAATTATAATTTTTGTTAAAATTTTGAGTACTATATTTTTGTATCTTTTATTTAATTACCGTAACTATTTTCTTCGTTTCCCCACATCTTATACATGTCCAAGTAAAGCTGTTAATGCTATAGTCCACGTCCTACAACTATTTTGACCATTCCATTTTCTTGATTTCCATTAAATCTTTATGTAAAAGAAACTTGATATGATTACAAAACTTTTCGGCTTCAGCTAAGAAGATCTAACAAAATATTCAATCCTACATCAACCAATTCTCAATTCTCAAAGTTCTTCAGTTTTTTAATCCGGGTATTCTCTATTTCCATTTTTTTTTTTGGTTTTTTGTGGCTATGGCTATTTATGTTTTTTATCCTTGCCTCTGTCATATTGGGATAACTTATGCTCTGATTGGTTGGTGAGAAAATGGAAGAAAAATTATAATTAAAGGAAATTCATTGTTAATTTGAATCATCTGCTTCTGTTTAGTATAAACTTCTCTTAATTCAGTTCAGCTAAGGTTAACAATCCTAGCCTTTTTACTCTTTAATATGCTTGTGTTGGATATAAGAAAAGCTATGAAAGGAGCCATATTTTGTCTTTTATTTCTGGGTTTTTAGGTAAAATTCGATATTTCTAACATACCCCATGTAGGATCTGGATTGCTTGGAATTTTGAAGTCATTCTTTAGGGATTTCTTTATTTTGATGATTTTCTGTTAAGCTTGTGTAAAATTACATTGTTATAAGTAATAATTTATTCTTGTAGTATGAGAGATTGATAATTTAACAGTCTGGTCTAGAATTCTGTTTGCCAATTTGGATGGTTATCAACCTTTTTGTATTAGTATATTTGATGGCTTAATATATAGAATTCCTGTAATCTCATGTTTTCTTGACTACATGTTGTTATTGAGATAGTATGAGTGAAGGCTACAGGAATGCAAGTGCAAGCTCCAGCTCAAGTTTGAATAGCAGTCTCCAAGATACAGAGGATGATCAAACCGTAGCAAACATCTTAGCAGAAGAGGAAAACTTGCACAACGATGGCCGGCTTGCAAAAAGACTCTCTCATTTGGATTCCATTCCGGTATAATCATCTCTACCTCTTATTCATTGGTTGTTCACCTTGTTGAAGAAAATTTTTGCATTGTTTTAAAATTGTACCTCATGGCATAAACATAATAGTTTTGGACTTCTCTTTGGTCCCAAGAGGACTATGTTCTGCTGACTGCTGAGTGAGATGCTACCCTTTCGAAACTTTGGGAATTATTATTGTGGAAACTAAATGTATATTGAAAAACTGCTTATTATGAATTATACAAGAATCTTAGGTTTATATACAACTAACTAGGGGTTAAACTAGGAAACTAAATCTTCCTTAATTCTAGGAATACAAATACTTAATTCTAGAGATACAAATATAAATATACAGATTACAAGATTACAACCAGCTGTAAATAAGTGTTTTCCCACACTCCCCCTCAAGCTGGTGAATAGGTGTTTTCCATTCCCAGCTTGGAAATAATTTCTTGAAATATTGCACTGCTGAGACTTTTAGTCAACACATCTGCAAGTTGACCCTTGGTTAATACATAAGGTGTACAAATCAACTCACTATCTAGTTTCTCCTTTATGAAATGCCGGTCTACTTCAATGTGTTTTGTTCTGTCATGTTGCACAGGATTGTGTGCAATGCTTATTGCAGACTTGTTATCACAGTAGAGTCTCATTGGTCCATCCCACTTGATCTTCAACTCTTCTAGGATAATCTTTAACCATAGTAGTTCACAAATTCCTTGAGCCATTGCTCTGAACTCTGCTTCAGCACTTGATCTTGCCACCACATTTTGTTTTTTACTCCTCCAAGTCACAAGATTACCACCTAAGAAAGTGCAGTAGCCTGAAGTGGATCTTCTATCGGTTACTGAACCTGCATAATCAACATCTGTATATGTTTCTAGAACTAACCCCGAATTTCTTTTGAATAAGATACCTCTCCCAGGATTGGCCTTCAAATAGTGCAATATACAGTAGACAGCCTGTAGGTGCACTTCTTTAGGACTATGCATAAATTGACTTACCACACTTACAGCATATGCTATATCAGGTCTAGTATGTGAGAGATAAATGAGTCTTCCAACTAATCTTTGGTACATCTTTCTATTTACAGCAGCATCTTCATTAGCTTCTCCAATTTTATGATTAGGATCTATAGGGGTATTTGCAGGTTTACATGCAAGCTTCCCAGTTTCCTTCAGAAGATCCATCACATACTTATACTTAATTCTAGAGATACAAATATAAATATACAGATTACAAGATTACAACCAGCTATAAATAAGTGTTTTCCCACAATTATTGTAATATGTGCCAATTATTGTTGAAAAACCGGATATATTGCTAACAGCATGGTGCTTCCAGAGAAAAATTATTTTACATCATGTTATTTTCATAATTTATTTGTAAGATGCTAGCACTATTTCTTTCTCTGCTTGTTATCAATTCAGTACCTTCATTCTAAGGTTTTCTTTTCCATTATTATTGCATATTCACTGTTGAGTGAATCAGTGTTTCTCATAGTGTGATATAGATCATTGATCTTTTAAATTGGTGAAAATATGTTCTTTGTGCACTTTTTTCTGTTGCAATTTTATGCAAACTCAAAGTACAAGTGTAGCATCACTCTGACAGTATGATCTTTTTGTAGCTTTTTATATTAAATGTACATTTGTACCATAGAGCACACTTTGCATTTGTAGGCATTATAGGATTATTACTAGGAAGGGTAATATTGTCCTTCTGTCTGTTCATGCCTCTTACCGTAGATATGGGGGTCTACGAAAGAGTAAGTTCATGCCCTAATGTTTCCCTTTTATCTCTCTCTCACTTGATGGTAGGAAATTGCAAATTCAATCTAACATGGTTTTCATGAAACTATACTGCCTCTTTTTGCTCCAATGTTTTATGATTAATTCAATGTTTCTCCTCAACTTCATTACTTACTAATTGACTAGCACGTGCTAGAAAAAGTTGTAAAGTTTTCTTATTTTCTCTTCTGAAATCAGGATAGTCTTTGTTATATTAACTGTCTAATCACTCACCTTATCATTTTGTTGACAGCTTACTCCTCGTGTCAATGGGGAAATACCTGATGTGAATGATGCAACCTTAGACCATGAACGGCTGTCTGAAAGGTTTTGATCTTATCGTATGCACTATATCAATTTCTTGTTGATTGTTTTATTTTAAATTGTTCACTACCTATAGTCTGCTCCGATTTAGCCTTTTTTTAGAAAGAAAAAATTGCTTTGGACTTCATTTTAGTCTTTAATTCTGTGGTTACTGCATGCTATGATGTTTAATTTGCCTTTTCTTTTGAAAAAAACTTTGTGGTTTCTTTCCATTTTGCCTGAAGGTCTCTCGAATTTTGTTCCTCTTAATTCGCATCATGTTCAAAAAAATATTTTGAGCTAGTGATTTTAATAATCTGGTGTGGAATATGGCTCTTAAAACCACATTGCCATCCTTATTGGGTCTGTATTTTCTAATTTTGTGGTTACTTACAGGTAAAATATGACATAAAGATACTTCCTGGCATGATAGTTGAAAATTTTGCCTTTGACATCTGACCTTTCATACTCTACATTTCAGTTATCCATATAAATTGGTTTGTGTTTATTTGGTTATGATTTTTTTTTTTTTTGGTTTCAGGTTGGCCACCTATGGTTTAACTGAATTGCAAATTGAGGGTGATGGAAATTGCCAGGTATTTCATTTTGTACTATGATTAGTCCTTTCTCTAGCATCACCTTTTATACTCGCATTTATCATGCTTTATATTTCCATAGGCAGATGCACAGATATGCAACAATGATATTTCAATATGAAAGTCATTGAAACTTGGCATAATTTCTGTTTTCTTTATCTGCATCTGCTGTTTTTCTTGATAAATCTTCTATTATGATGTCTTTTTTGATAGTTTCGAGCATTAGCAGATCAGCTGTTCCGCAATCCAGGCTACCACAAACATGTTAGGAGGCAGATTGTCAAGCAGGTAAGATGCTGCTTCACAAAAGCAAACATCTCTTACCTTATTTTCGGATGTAATTCTGTTAGATAAACATTAGTTATAGTGATAAGAACAAAAGAACCCTTTCCTTTACAAATACTTGGACTTGTTATTTCTCCTCATTGAAATAGGAGATGGTCATATCTTTATTTTTAGCATTTTTTCCCTGCTTTTGTTTGTGAGATTTATTGTGTCTCTGTATATATGGGCAAACATGAACACATGAGAAAACAAAAGGTCTGACTTTGATATGTGCAATTTGTAGCACCATCTTGGGAATAAGGTTTTCTTTTACTAACTTGTATTGTAATACACATCGATACAAGTTCAAAATATAAAAGATTTCCATGTATTTGTGTAGATATGTACCTACACATTTATGATGCCTAGAGAGAACAAGAGCATATATTGTTTGTTGATAATATAATATATATATATATATATACCCAAACTATAGTCCAATGTTTGATTTGGTACCTAAAGTTTAAAAATGCACAATTAGGTAATTGAACAATGCTTCTTTTTATGAGTTTGCCAATGAGACTAACACTGTTAGTCAAATGGGTCTTATGTCCAAAAACAACCAATAAAAACATGTCATCTGTCTAAAAAAGTGCTATGTCATTTTCATCTTTCTTTTTGATTCTTTTATTAATTTCTTTTATAGTTTTGAATTAAAAATTTTAAAATTGGAAAGAATTTTTTTCTTTTTTAATTAAAAAATTCCAAATCAAATATTTCTTATGTTGAACTTTTATCAAGATGCATTTATTTTCATAATTATAAAGGATATATTATAAAATTAAATGCAGGTATCAACATAGTATTTACATTTATCATATTAAACACATGTCTGTCCCCATTTTTGCAACTTCATGGGATAAATATTTGTCTGACAAGAAACTTAAGCCTGTCTAAATTCTCAATTTGACACAAAATAACTTTTGAAAAAACTTTATATGATTTCTTTGAAAAGAATTTAAAGCAATTAGTAATCACGCTTTAAAAAAGTTAGCATTTTCCAAAGTTATATATTTGGTGGAGTATATTGCATGAATGTGGATATTGGAGTTAAAATCATTTTTAGGTGCTCAAATTTCTCTTGCAGACAATTTTGTAGCCATCCTCCAAGTTTAGTTTCTTATGGTCTCTGATCATTAATCATTTTGTGTCTCTCTCTCTCCCCCCTCTTTTTATTTTTAGGTAGTATGAACCTTAATACAGATATTCTAGTGTCATATTTTTATTTCAGCTTTACTATAATGTGAGCTAGATAAGCACTAAGTGAAGTGAGATTAGAAATATCGTTTTTATGGTTATATTTACTCTCTATTGTTCTTTTATTTTTCTTTTTAATTTCTTAATTTTCAGCTAAAACATTCCAAAAAGTTGTATGAAGGTTATGTCCCAATGAAGTACAAAGGCTACCTGAAAAAGATGAAAAAGTGAGATATTGATTCTTGTTGACTTTCTCCCTGAAGAATAGAAAAGATTTTTTAATGATCTCAAATGAGTAATTGCTAACTCATTTAGTGCAAAATTTTTTGTTCCACTAGATCTGGGGAATGGGGAGATCATGTCACTCTTCAAGCAGCTGCTGACCGAGTAAGTTGAAATTTCATCTTCTTGATTCCTTAGAATCACTTGTTATTATTGCCCCCTTGAAATGCATTTTTTCCAAGCTTTTGTCTATTGTTTGTATCATATTATAAATAGCTAGGGCCCAAAACGAGCAAAGCAGAGCATCTCTATGTTCGGCCTCCGCTCGGCTAAGTTTTATCGATCTAGAACACGAGCTGAGCTTTACATGAACTAAAAGACCTTGTTCGAACTCTGCTTGTTTAGTTTAGCTAAGTTTCGAGCTGGACTCAAGCTCTTAACAAGCTTGTGGCTTAAGTTAAAAAAAGACTAACTGGTCTTTAAGTCCTCAAAAAGCAAATGTTTGGCTCACTTTATGTGGGCCCAGCATGTGAAGACCATTATTGCCGATTGACTTGTGGGACAAAGGTGACTTTTTTTTTTTAATTTTTTTATAGAAACCATGGCTCTTTATTCTCACTTGTTCTTTTGATGTGAGATGGTGGGTAGAATAACTTCTTTCAAGTCTCATTTTTTATCACTAGTGGTCATTTTGGGTTTATCAAAATTTAATCTACAAGAATAATTTTTATAAAAATTATGGATGATTTTAATATATGTAATATATACTTTCTAATGTTGTAAATATTAAGTTGTGTTTTGAACTTAGAAGATATTAAAGCTTAAAAGTAGTAACTTGAAAAGGACTAAACAAGCTCTTATTGAGATTTTAGCAAACTTGTTCATGACAGCTTATCAAGCATGTTCATGAGTGTAAATGAGCCGAGCTTCCCTATGTTTAAGTTTTGTTCATTTATTAATTGAACCAAAAAATATTGTTTGAATTCATTTGTTAAGCTTCATAAACGAACATAAACAAGATCTAACTTAACTTGTTCACGAGCTAGTCATAATGCACTCTGTTCATTTACCCCAACAAATAGCTCAGATTTTCTACTATGTCTGAAATTTGAAGAGTTATGCTGGCCAAAAGCAGCTAAAGTCAAGCTGACATAGGCCATGGCATTAAACTCTACTTTGTCTGCAACCTTTGTAGGGGAAAGCCTTGTCTACCACATTTAACTTGCGGATTCTACTCTTGTATTGAACTTATAAAAAACAGGTTACATTAGTATATTAAGCTGCATTAGAGTTTTTCCATCCTTAAAACTGAATCAGTTTCCTAGAGTTTTTATGTCATTAATATCCTCTGTGGACCTGTTAAACTTTCTCTGCTACTTACATTCAAAATGATGGCCTTAAAAGTCCTTTTTGGTTTGATAAATCATGTCAGAGAAATGACTCTGTGAATAACTATTTCGGATAAATTCTTTTAATGAGCACATGTTTCAGCATTGTTGTCATTGCATACCAGTTAATGTCTTGTACAGATATCAACAAACATACTCGCTGTCTATTAGAAAAGGCCTTTGTAAGATCCTTTAAAAGTTGTTTGAGTAAATGACCTGGATCTTATGTTGTACAATAGCTTCTTGGATAGAAATGGTGATGGACTGCCACATTTTCATTATTAAGCTATGTTTGGGGTTTCATATTTATATAAGGGCTTTTTTATTATTATAATTTAAACATTAGAAATTTCTCTTTCTATATTGTTTTATTCTTCCTTGGTTCTCTTCTTTCTTTATTCTTCTTTCTCCTCCCCTGTTTCTATTTCTTCCCCCAATTCTCCTTATTTTCCATTTAGCCTCCTTTACTCTTGCTGTATCATCTTTCCCTAAACCCACTATACATCAATTTTGGTATTAGTGCTGCTCTGTGTGCCTAAGGTTATATTGGGAATTCATTTTTATACAAGGGTATATCACTATGCTTACTGTAAATACTAAATACTTTGGTTTGTAGTTTTAGGCAGCTTTGGAATTATTGGAATGTTGAACCTAGAATTTTCTCTCCCTAAAGTTTTCTTTCTTCCTTTTCCTTCCGATTTGCTTTTGTGCTCCATTCGTCCTTGTTTCTCCTTATTTCTCTGCTTATCCTCCATTTCTCTCTCTACCCTATCTTTTCGAACATGTTCATCAAGTGGTTTATGGAGATAGGATAAAATTAGTTGCACACCTACAAGGTTATTCTATCTATTAGCTGTTTTTATGAGTTTTCAGCTTTTAACGATGACTTGTGGTCATCAACTGCAGTTTGGAGCCAAATTTGTCTTGTCACCTCTTTTCGTGACGCTTGCTACATTGAGATCATGCCCAAAGAGCAAGTCCTACTAGAGGTAGGTGTTATTTCTCTGTCTTGCCTGAATTCTCTTGTTGCTATCCTTTCTGTTACTTGATATAAATTTCATATCTTATTAACTTAAATCCAGCTTGCTTTCTTCTCTTATATTAGTTTTATTTTGAGTACTGGTAATAACCTTTCTTACCTACGTGAAGTGGTTAATAATAAGAAACTGTCTTTTCACATGACCATCAATAGTTATAGTACATAGAGGATATGATTAACTTATGCAAAGCCAAGGTTTGCCTTGCTTGCTTCTATTTTTAATCAAGCCTACTCTTAGTAGAAGTAAAATAATATTCATTTGGTAGTAATATTTTAAAATGGTTTTGAATTAAATATCTGTAAATGATGATTATCTGATTGTGTTGGTTGCCCACCCTATAATTTATTCAAATACCACATCAAAAGAAATGCAAGTGAAACCCTATCTGGTTGTTTACACTCCCCTGACTATCTAACTATGTTGTCCATACCCTTTCACCGAAGACTAGGAGGTTATTCCCCATCCAAAGAACTGTGGCAAGCATAAATATTTACACATCTTTTCTTCGTTTATAGCAGTTGCTAGATGCTTGAAATTTGCTTCAACTACTTCCCAAGACTTGAGTAATCAATGCAAGAAAAACTAGCAATGAACTGCAGGAATTTTTGGCAGAATCAATATTGGCATTGAACACAAGCAAATCTTAAGGAAACAGGCAATTACTCAACAAAGAGCATAGAAGTGTGCTTTTAAAATAGTTGCATTAGCCAGGGACTTAAGATCACAGGGGTTACGGTATCCATTAAGTGTAGGAATTAGTGCTTAACGTTCGCCCAAGCAGCACATAAAATTTATGCTCAACAGATTTTCTCAAATTTAAAAGTTGGAATGGATAAATTTCAAGCAATAATAGGAACTGCTGGAGATGATTTTCTGCTGTGTCCTTTTGACATGTGTGTGAGTTATTCCTCAATCAACCATATCAATTAATATAATTTGTTGTATTCAATTGTTACTTGGATTTGTTTGGAACCTTGTTAAGTTTTTGCATAAAAGGTATATACTAGTACTATATTGCCAATCATACATCTTCTCATTCTCCAATCATAAAGTCCCAACTAGCAGATCCAGTATTCATACCAGGCAATATGACCCTTATTTTATCAGCTGATGCTAATGGTTTTTAAGAAAATCTTTATCTGAGCTGCCTGTTTTTCATTTAATTTACTTGTTTTTGAAATCTCTAAGTGACGGTAAACATTGTTGTGTATTTCAGAAGTTTGGCTAAGCTTCTGGAGTGAAGTACATTACAATTCATTGTATGCAAGTGGAGGTGAAACCACTTTACTAGTTTCATTTCTTTTTCTTCACCTTTTACCCTATTGTTTCTGTGGCATCAGTCATATTAATTATAAACTCCATCCCTCACTGGATATATATATATATATATATATATATATATATGTTTACAGATGTTCCCAGCAGAGCACCAAGAAGAAAGCATTGGCTTTTTTAGGATTTATGGCTCATTCACAGTTTATATTTCTGCTGCATGTACATCTTCTTTACCTTTATACATACTACTTGGAAACTAGAAGCCTGCTGTTGTAATCTTATAGCTATTTGATAACTAAAATTTTACTTTGTATACAAATAATAATAAAGTATTGATTGTGCAGTCACTTTCACTTAGCAAGCATCCTAATTTGTACCACTAGGAGCTTGGGTAGAAACTATATATTATGGTAAAACTAGATAAAATTTAGACTTTAAAATTTTAAACCCGATAACATGGAACAAAAATTATATAAAAATGTAATTTAGTAAAAATTATATATGGATTTGACAAAATCTATATAAATATTTTTAATGTTTCTATTTAACATGTATTTGACAAATAAATAAATTTGTCATATCCTAATACTGAATTTAAAAGGTACTTTTATCTTAATCCCTCCAATAAATATACACGTAATACACTAAATATATACTAGTAGTAAATTTCTTCCACTACTAGTCTTTCAATTGTAAAAACTCCTATAATGAATTAATTTGTCCAAAATTATCATAATTTATTACTCGGACCATAGCCATTGATAACTTAGTACTTCTGCCATCTCCATGCAATCTGTAATAAACAAATTTGAAGGTTTGTATGTTGGGCTGTCCAATTAATTTCATCCCTGATGTTACAAGGATGATCACTATAAACGTAAGCACATATGATCTCCAAGTTGCTGGCTACATTGATGCCAAGTTTCCCATGTTGGAGATGGGCGACCAGGGCCTTGACATGAGCATCAACCAAGTCAGTAACATTTATATATGCAAGTTAGGTTTGATACGACCACAAATTTTCTCCTTGCTTTCGCACGTTCACGTTCAGGCCATGGCTTGATCAGTTCGATTTAGATTGCCAAAGGTTTTTAATGTTTGGCTCTTCTACTTACTCCTAACACGCGTAAGAGAGTGGGAAAAAAAAAACATTTTGGATACCGTTAAGTACCTAAAAGAAATCATACAATCTTGAATAAAAAATCTAATAAAGGATGGTAGCATCCAAGTCTGATTATATAAAGATGTCTTGGGACTTCTTTCAATTATTACAGGATTCTGATTGCTCAGTCAGACAAGCCCCCTTGAATAACTCGTTAGTTTTCAACAAATTGAACCAAAAAAAAAAAAAAACCGACACCCACTTCGACAGCATCAGACTCGTTACCTCAGAACTAGAGTAATTTCAACAGTATAAAAAGGAGTTTCCAAAGGTTCTGTAAAAGACCAGCACCTGTACATTCTAAGTTCTAACCCACTACGCTTCCACTTGTATTGGAGTCCCAAAACCAGAGCACCAAAATAAAGCTCCCCAGAAGCTGAACTTTAACTTCCAGTCACCAACTCCCATGATAATATTACATTCATGCGTTACTATAAGTTCCATCAACTACCCAATCTTTAGGATTCCTTCTCTCCGAGTTTTTTTTTTTTTTTAAACAAAAAGAAATGTAAAAATAAGAGGAGATAAATGGAAGAGGAGGGGAGAGGGGAAGGGGGACAATAACAAGAACCAAAGTATACGGCACATAATGCTGGCCCCTCAAAACCAGTCCTAACAGTTAAAATACACACTCCTTGTTTCTTTTCCTCCCATTCCACATTCTATCAAGTGCAGTGTTCAAGACATTCACACACTACCCTTGTCCTTTATTAACCCCTCACAGATTCAGAGTTTATTTGGCTACTACTGCCAGCAGGCGAATTGGATCCATTCATGGGCATAGAACGCTGAGAAAAGTCCATCAAAAGCTTTCTCTGGGCTTCATTTGTGTGAGGAAGACTAGCACGTAGAAGTTCACAAGGCATTTCACGCCTTATAGCTTCTGAACCTATTACTTCTGTGGTTGGCGGAGACTCGTTATGTATTGAATGCATTATAGTCTCATATTTACTCACACAATACTTGGTAAGAAGTGCGAAAAATTCATCAAATGATGCCCTCCACAAAGCATAATTAGGCATGCTGCAATTTCCAGATGGATGACTTAAAAGTTGAGTGGCCCTTTCAAGAACTGATTTTAAAATAACCGAAGCACCATCCCCAGCAGGGCTTCCAAGGGGCCTAAGTGGTGGCTGCTCTGAAGAACAAACAACTGCAACAAGGCAAGCACTAAGAGCACGAAGATCCATGCCATTAACACACATAGAAACAGTCTTTGCAAGATTAGTAGTTGTCTCGGCTGCTTCCAGATCAGAAGAAAGACCACCAAACAAGAATCTCAAGTGACGGAAAATGGCCATGCATACTATTCGAGTAAGCTCACTTCCAGGGATGAGAAGCTGAAGGAATCTGGTTAGTAGCTTACGGCCCTTTGCAAGAGAGACTAATCTTAGGAACACAATGTCATCTTTGGGAGCACAGCTAACTGCATGCCCACCTTTGCTAAGTGGATCAACAAGCTGAAGTGATGCCGCCAAACCTTCAAGCAGGATCTGCCGCCTCCGTCTGAGCTGAGCCCCACCATCTTGGGGTTGACCAAATTGTATGAGACGGTCAATATCATCTACATCAAGAAGAAGACAGAGACCATCTTCAATGGTGATTCTAGCTGCAAGCATAGGTTCCTGTTCCAGAGGCCTCTCAGTGTTCTGTTCAGAACCTCCATCACCAGAACCCAAGGGAGGATCAACTTCAAGCAGAGGACGAGGTCTACGGACCTTCCCAAGTGCATCAACATGGAGATGCAAATGCTGCTCTCCGCTGTTACGGGATCGAGAATGTAATTCCTTCATGTGAGATGGGCAAAAATGATGTTTAGCCCTGGATCCAGAAGATCTTTTGGCAAGACAAGCTTGGTGGTAATAATCATCTACATAAGGATCATTATTATGCGTTGCAGCATGCTGCATCTTAAGAATACTCTCTATCTCTTCAGCAGTCATATACTTGGATCTGAATTGCACCAACCCACTCTCACTTTTCTGGCTACCAGTATCAGAGCTTTGCTGAGAAAAACGTATGCTCTGCCTGTTTCTTTGTGATGATCTAGTTCGTTGATCCCTAAGATCAGTCAGTCCAAGCATCATTTTATGTGATGAAGGATGGGAATTATACAGCTGAGATTGCAATGCAGCAAAATGTGCCAAAGATGGCTGAACTGAATGGTGCAGTCTCTGCTGTTGCAACTGTTGTCTTGGTGACATTAACTGAGGGGACATTAGGCCATTTTGATGAGGTATTTGCTGTTGCAACATACTATGCAAAAGTCCAGCATGATCTCCATGTAATAGAGCAGAGTGGTTAACCCAGTGATTTTGCGACCTGCTACTAAAAGATAGGCCAGGAGATGTTAACTGGGACATATTAGCACCATAATGCAATCCATGAGACAGACCAGCCAAATGAAGACTGGAGTTAGACATTGGAGAGAGGCTTGCTGCAGAGAAGGGTGGCTGAGATCCACAAGTAAGAGCAGGAATTTTTAGGTGGCCAGGTGAAGACTGTTGGCATTTGCTACCAGGAGGAGGGAAAGATGTGAAGGTTGATTTGGGTCCAATAACTGGTTCACTTGAGAAGTGATGTGGCTGTGGTTGCTGCTGGGGATATGAGGAAGCTCTATACAAAGGCTTTGATTCTGAACTATGAGCAGAAGAAGGTTGTGGCTGTGAGGACCATCTCTTGACTTCTTGAGAATCTTCTGCATCAAATGAGTGCTGATCCATCCAGTTTACATACTCCCCATCTTGAGCCCAGTCAGTAGCAGATGAGCCTGAAAAGAATTGTTCACAACATGAAACATAAGCAAATAAAATATGAAAGTTATCAACCATCGTGGAAAGAATAAAATCGTACATTACTCAACAAGGAATTTCTAATTAACAATTCATACATTTTACGCAAATAAAAAACTCTATCAGGTAATCTTAAAAGATGAGAAATTTTAGGTTAAATAAAAGGAAGCTGAATAAGAGCAATTGCAATATCACACTCAAGTTTATCCTTTTAGATAACCAACTTTACATAGAAATAATAAAGAAATGTAAAAAATAAAAAAAAATCCAACATTCACATAATTCACCATAAAATCATGTTAGGACTAGAACAAAAGCTTGCACACACATTGGAAAAATATAAAGGCAATAAGCTTGAATGGGCTTGAAAAAGAAAATGCAGAAGAAAGTAAATTCAACTATATGTCAAGCATGTCCATGTAGGAAAAACAGAGAGACCAACGTCACCTGAAGCGAGGGCATTATCAATCTAAAAATGAAATATTAATTATAAGACAGGACTCTTGACAACTTCCATTCAATCTAAAAATCTAACTTCATATTTAATATCTAATTCCAGTGAGATTACCTCATTAATGTTGAAAAAATAGAAAAATACAAATTTGTCTTCTTTTTCTCATCCATAATGATGAATGAAAATTTTATGCGTGTGTGTGTATGTATGTATGTATATAAATGCAGTAAGTTTCGCGTAGATCATAACAAAGGAGACAATATGTAAAATAAATGAAAGGCAAGAATTAAACATGATATTATTTCTGCACATACGAGTTTCATAACTCCATTAGAACAAATGATAAAGCCCCATAAGAAGAAACTTTGATACTTTAATATTTGTAATTTTAGCACAATTAGTTTAGTATCTTACTCTAAATTCTGTCTATTTTCCATGTATAGAGGCAGAATCACAATTTCTGCAAGGATCGGCTTTTTTGGGTAGTTACATTTATTTTCTTGAAGCCTAAGTTTGCCGAGTTAGTTTCTTATAGGCAAATTAATTCCAGTAGGTTTGGGAGTCGTCTAGAAGCCATTAAAAATATGGAAACATCTATGTTATCTTAATCCAGTATGCTTTCTGCTAATCAAATTATGTGTGCTTATCTCTCTTTTGCAAATAAAATTATGTCAAACCCTAATCAAATCCTAAACCTTCACCCTAATCCATAAAGCACCACAAACCCTAGGTAGGCAGACTTGCCCCCAATTATCCTACAAGCCTACAATCAAATTTTTTATCCTTTCACTACCATAATTTAGTAACATAAACTAAATTCAGAATTTCTTCTATATAAACTAGATTAACAAAATTTTTTACAGTGCTAATTAATAAATACCAATTTTCTTTCCATCAAAATCATCATCATCACTGAAAAAAACACGATCAACAAGTCCTTTTTTTTTTAAGTGGTCATAAATTAACTCACATTGGTTATTTTGGGTACTAGGTTTCCTAAATATAAAAGAGACCCCTCCATGTTTCAAAGAAGAGTCATCAACAAATAACAAATCTTAAATCTATCTCTAAAAAATAATAATAAAAAAAAACACTATGTATGAAGTGTGGCATGGTTGTTCCAGGGAGAGCGGTGAGGGGTGCTTGATCCAGGGATTTTCAAGCAAAAAAGTGGAATAAAAATTTTATTGATAAAAATTTTATTGTTTTTCAAATATCAACCGAATCTACTTTCTACTCACTTTCCCTAAAAAGAGAACAAAAAAAAAAGTATTTATGAAAGGTGGAATTGCTGTTCCAGGGTGAGGGGTGCTTGATCCAGAGATTTACAAGCAAAAATGTGGAATAAAAATTTTCTTGTTTTTCAAATATCAACCAATATTACTTTGTTCATTCATCAATACTGATTATAACTGCAATATAAAGGCACAAAATATGGCATAATTCTACTCACTTTCCCTTGAAAAAGATCCAGATCTATCACCAATAACTCCTGGATTTCTTGGTCCTGTGACAACCCTATTCAACTGCAGAAGAAAGAGAAATATATTAAAATCCAATCAACATAAAAGAACAACAAAAATAAAACAGCAACAGTAGCAAGAGAACAACAGAAAGCAAAAAAATATGTGCCTCTGGAGAATTACATAATTACATGCATGCTAAGATATTCAATCTGCCAACACGGGGCAAAAAATGGTCTTCGAAAAAGTCTTTAGGGAAAAAGAAAAATAAAAATGGAAAGGTCATCTTATCGAAAACAGTAATTCAAACTCCCTTCTCTCCCATTTTACACTAGTTCATATAAGGTAAAAAGAGGTCTATCTTAACCCAAAATTGTTGCGGAGATGAAGAAATCATTTACTCTAAAGCAGTCATAGGAACAGATCTAGCAGAGACGAGGTGAGACTAAAAAAATTCAGATAATCTGGCTATAAGCCATGATAGTAAAGGCTTGCACTCTTACCCAATCAGTGCTTCCAATTACACCCTCATTTTTCCTCTCCACACCCCCTCTTTTTTTTTTTTTTCAAAATTATCTTTAAATGAAATTACTTAATTACCCTTTTTCATTTCGGTTTTAAATCTCCAGATGTGCATGTGTAGTAAATTTTATAACTTACCAGATATAAAAATCTGGTAAGTTTTACAATTTATGAGATATGCATATCCGGTAAGTTTTATACTTTACCGGATTTTCATAAATTATAGGATGATTTACAAATTGATAGACAAAAATTATAACTTTAATAGAAAGAGCATCTAATTATAGCATTTGGGTCTTTGGATTTCTCCTTGATTTCAATGATCTGAGACGGAATCTTTTAAAAGTTTCTGAATTTGCAACCGAATGCTTAAAAGTGGGAAGGGGTTTGAGAAAGAGTAATTAAGTAATTTTACTTAGAAATAATTTTGAAAAAAAAGGATGTGAAGAGAAAAAATGGGGTGCAAATAGATGCTCTCATCTCTTTATCATTCTTAGTTCAAAAATAAAATAAAATTTTCATCATTTTTATTTGAAATTTTAGACGTAATAAATAACTACTCTTATAATGGGATAGATAAAGATGAAATATGAAGTGCAAAAAAAAAATAAAAATGGGAAGGTATTTGAGAAAGGGCAATTAAATAATATTACTTAGAAATAATTTTGAAAAAAAAAACAAAAAGAAGGTGTGAAGAGAAAAAAATGTGAGTGCAAATAGAAGCTCTCATCTCTTTATCATTCTTATTTCACAAATAAAATAAAATTTTCATTATTTTTATTTAAAATTTTAGATGCATTAAAGAACTAATGGGACAGATAAAGACAAAATATGAAGTGCATTTATCAAGTATTTTCCCGTCATAAACTAGAAACAAGCTGAAAATACTTAGCAAGAACTAGATCTATCATTTAGCAGCTTTTAAGGTAGACGTCCCTTTATCTGAAGGCCAAATAACGATCTCGTTGTTCTGATGATTATCAATGGCTTTTGTGAGAATCTGATCCAGCCCAGAGAAAGAAAAAAATTTGACGAGGAAGAATAAGGCTACCTTCCTCACTTAAGCCTTAACCCTAAGCTTTTAACCTAGACATAACCTGCCCAATCCGACCAACCACAGTTCTAAGTAAAACCCAAAAGAAGTCTCCAACAAGTGAAAATGGTGATCAACAACAAAAATATAAAGACCAGTCTATGGATTAGAAACATCTATAAAACTAATTGATCACCACAGGGCATGACCATTGTTGAAACCTAGGGGCAACACCTTAATAAGACTTGACAAGAATACACGCATGTCTCACTGGTCTCGACTCAATTAATCCTAGGGCCTGCCTCTATTCAAGAGACCAAAGATGGCTCTATCCAAACTTAACTAGTTCACCCACAGCCACTAGTCTGTACATAACTAAGAATCTTTTCAATGTCAAACAGACCTCCCCCAAAGATAAATTTGTTGAGCTAATTTCCCCTAATTTACAACCACCTTCATTAAAAGACCCATTGCTCTAGCTAATTGTCCACTGCAATGTCATTATTATGTTACATGTAGCTTTGCCTAAAGATACTGGTTGAGGTAGATTCTTATTTTAATCAATCAAACCTCTTTCAAATTATACAAGCTTTTTTCAAAGCGTGTGGCTTTATGGATATAGATGATGAAATGTAATGATTAAAACTGTCACAAGAGACACAATGTTTCAACTCTGTTGCCTAATTTGGAGAATATCACATGTTAATCTCTAAGATACCATCAAGCCATTCCGCAAATTTACTTTACAACAACTACAACTTAGGTGACTGATTCAATTAATTACGTCAAACCATGCACAGGAGCACAACCTTGATTATTCCTAAAACACAACTAATTGGACAGCATCTTGATATATGCAGCGTTTATCAATTAAGATGAATGCCAAATAACAAATAATAAAATGCTAATTTATTTTTTGAAGAACAAAAGATCTCTTTGACAAGCTCCTGTTTACCTTAGATTGGATATATTTGTAGAAAATTTTCACAACATCCAAATTTCCTTACCTTCTTGATTGGATTTTTTCCCCTAGTTCACCGTGTTGTCTAACAAGTACCATTGTTGGACTAGGTTTCACTTTAGGCCTTGCTTGAGTTGGGCATTTTTAGTTTTGTATCTTTCTTGTTCCTACTCATTTGACAAAGACCAATAGGTTCTCTTGAGCCGGCCATCCTTGACTTTGAGCCTCCACACCGCCGCCACACACTTTCCTTCTTTTGTCCTCTTTCCCTTCTCTCCATCCGCTATTTCAATATCTTTCCTCAACCTCAACACTGTAACTAGTACCTATAAGCCTCTTATTATAATATTTAATTATTATTTTGCTCTACTTTGCTTGAACTTTGGGATATTCAACTCTTAGTTTACCTTCACAACTTCTACTCTTTGTTTTTATCAATCTCTCCCTCACTATCTCATATCACAACCCACTACTGTAACTTAATTTTTTTAAAATCATTTCTTTAACTTTCTAGGTTCTTTCTAGTATATATTGTCTCCTTGTTTTCCATCATATGGTTAAAAAAAAAAACCAAAGTGCTGTAGTTGATGGATTGGGGAATGATGAGGGGCCCATTTTTTCAAAAACGAATTTACTAAAATAATAAATAAAAATTGCAATTTTCAGTCAATTTTGTTTTTAATTCACAAAATTACAAACTTAGATCAAGAGCAAAACCTAAGTTAAGGTGAATGGAGGCACTAGACTAAGACATCCTTAGCAAGCCCAAAATAAGAATCAAATATCCAACGTAAAATCCTCATTAAATATCCTCTAATGCATGATGATCTTAGGCCAATCTACCAATCACACTGCATTCTAAATTTTGATGCTTTAATTCCGACACGTTAGATGAATTATTCAGCAAACCCCAATCTCCAATCTCTCTAATAGCTTTGAAATTTCCTCTACATCAATCGCAATGGTCATAACATGGGTCTTAATTACTCCCCATTAATTGAGGTCATATATCAGCCCATGCTAAAATACAAGGACATGCAAATGTTAAGCCCCTACTCAAACATTGAAGAACAAGATGATAAGGAAATAGCTTTGGTAAAGCATGCTTAGTACCTAGAAGCTCAATTATGAGTGCAACATGCAAAGAGATAAAACAGTACCAGTTCATCTTTCTTTGACATTTTTCTAACAAAAGTCATAACTATATGCAAATGTAATTTGTGATGCAAAACAGTCATAGACATAAAGATGTTAGTTTACTGATTTAATTCCTTTCACAATTAATTCATATATCAAAAGTCACATTAGTTAATGAGATCATGCGTAGGAAAATACATAATTTAAATTCCTTTCACATTCAATTCATATATCAAAAAAGTCCCACTAGTTATGAGATCATCAGAATGAAAATACATCAAAGAATCTTCTTGTTTTAAGTTTTTTCCTAACAACCTGAAACTTGGATTGTGAATGGTAACTCTCACTTGATTAGTTTGAATTATTAACATATCAAAATCAGTCCATTAGTTATAATTGATAAATGGGAGAAAACTACACATCCACAATCTTCTTTCAGTTTTTTCTAATTTCCAAAACTTTGGGTTATGATTGATAATAATCCAGATCACAAATCATACTTGATTAGTTTTTAATCATCTAGAGTTCACATCATGATAAGTTATTAATCCATTCCTTACACAAAAAATTCAACATAGATCACAAACTACCCATAATTAGCACTCTTGACCACAAGTCAAGACATAATTTTTAACACAAACTCCTCTACAGAATACAGCACAAAGACAATGTTACATAACTAACTATCCTCAAATATAACAAATATCAATAAAACATGAAAAACAAAAATCCAAATATTTCACAAAAAATCAATTAAATAAAATGGCCAGAAGCAACTTAAGAAACAGGCATATCAAATCTTATAAACAACAATTAGTGAGAAATGTTAACTATTGACATTGATCATACGGCAACATTTATAAAATAAATAAACATACCTTTGCAAAAGTACTAGCCAGATCATCCATGTCTGATAAAGATCCTAAACCTACAACCTGCTAAT
>NW_019167893.1:12558972-12821502 GCF_002303985.1 Durio zibethinus
ACATACAAGAAGCTTCCAGTTTTTTCAAAAAATCTATCACATATTTCTGTTGTGAGATAAAAAATACCATACCGTGAGTGAGCTACTTCAATTCCTAAAAAGTACTTTAATCTCCCTAACTTTTTATCTCAAATTCTCTAGCCAAACACTGTTTTGAAGATTCTTTCTCTTTTTATCATCTCCAATTATAATTATATCATCAACATACACTATAAAACTGCGACTCTTCCTGAATCAGAGTGCTTGATAAACAATGTGTGATCTCCTTGACTCTGTTTATATCCCATTGCTAATCACTTTGGTAAATCTCTCGAACCAAGCTCTAGGAGACTGTTTAAGGTCATATAAAGCTTTTTTTCAACTTGCATACTTTGTTTGCTTCTAAATGACCTTTAAATCTCAGTGAAACCTTCATATATAATTTCTTCTTCCAAATCACCATGTAGAAAAGCATTCTTTAGATCAAATGTTGAAGCTGTCAATTGTAATTTGCAACCAATGATAACAAAATCCCTAACTGTATTCCTCTGGCAACTGGAGCAAAAGTTTCCTGGTAATCCACTCCATAGGTTTTGAATGTAGGCCCTTAATGACTAACCTGACTTTATATCTTTCAACAGTATCATCTACCTTGTATTTACAGTGAAAACTCATTTACACCCCACTGAATTTTTTCTTTAAGCAACTCTACTAGTTCTCATGTTTGATTTTTCTCTAAGGCCTCTATTTTTATTTTCATGGCTTGCCTCCATTTTTATTGGATAATACCTCGGATAATGTAGTTAAAACAGAAATAGTGTTTAGGCTCACAAGAAAATTTTTGTGGGATGGTAAAATTTTTCAAATGACACAAAATTAGATATTGGGTATAGTGGATGCTTGGTACATTTTCTGGTTCCTTTCTTAATGGCAATAAGCAAATCATAATCACTAGCTATAGTTTTAGAAATTTATGCTCATTTGAGAAACAAGTCAAAAACTGTAGTTACCTCATTTTCAGAGTTACGATTAATTCTTGGACTGGCACTGATTCAAGATCTGGAAACTTTTCTTCTTGAGTACACCTGTAATTCTTTCACAGAATCAAGAACAATATTATTCTTTGTCACATCTTTCGTATTTGGAATAGGTTCAGACTCAAATTCAGTGTTTGACTTGGACTCAATAGAAATAGGTTTCGACTTAAAAAAATTAATGGGGGTAAATGTTGAAGAAAGGGGCAAATCAAACAAAAAAAAATCTTTATTCTTATCTTTCATGAATGAAGTCTCCCCCTGAAGATAAGATTAAGTAAAAAATTATTTATTTTCTTCAAAAGTGATATCTGCAAACAAAATTTTTTTGTAAGAAGATGATAGCACTTATATCCTTTTTTAGTTGAAAAATACACCACAAAATACACTTAATCGCTCTTAAATCCAACTTTCTCCTGTTATGACTGTGAACATGAATAAATGATGTACAACCAAATATCTTATGTGTGAGATTGTTTGTGATATTGAGGTTGAGATAAAATTCTGAAAGTAGTTTCATAAGAGTTTTAAATCTCAAAACTCTTGAAGGAAATCTATTTATAATGTGTGTGACAGTGAGAACAGCTTTCTTTCAATAAGATTTAGGTACATTTACTTGAAAAAGAAAAGCACAGATTGTGGCTAGCAAATAACTGTTTTTTCTCTCTGTCACTCCATTCTGCTGTGAAGTATTAACACAAGATGAGCCATGGATAATCTCTTCTTTTTGAAAATAGATGAATAGACTCTGTTTAAGTAGTCTCTTGCATTATTAGACCTAAATCTCTTGATTCTCACTCCAAATTTATTTTGGATCATATTTTGAAAGATTAAAAACATACTATTCACATCTGATTTAGATTTAAGTAAAAAAATTCAAGAGATCCTAGTACAATTATCTATGAATGAAATAAATCATCTCACATCAAAAATATTAAGAATTGTAAAAAGACCTCAAATGTCACTATGAATCAAGTAAAAGAGAGTAAAATTTCTTTTGTTACTGGTTGAAAAAGACACACGTTTATGTTTTGTAAATTCACAAATATCATAATAAAAATCTTCAACATTTAATCCTTTGAACAAAGAAGGAAACATGTTTCTCAAGGTTCCAAAAGAAGGATGTCCAAGACGAAAATAATAAAGCTAGATTTGTCTTTATTGAAAGATTTTTCAGAAAGAAATGACAAAAGTAAACTATTTTTTATACTACTTGTGTTATTTGATGTCTCAAGATAATATAATCCATCTTTCTCTTTAGCAAGTCCAATCATCTTTCCCAAACTCTGATCCTGAAATTCACAATAAGAAGGATAAAAAGTTACTTTACAATTCATATCTCTGGTAAGTTTTTGTATAAATATCATATTAGTAGACAATCTAGAAACATGAAGAATATTTTTTAGAACAAATGAGTGATTAACTTGAACATCTCCTAATCTTGCCACTGTGGTAAGTGAACCATCAGCAACAATAATTTTTTTATTACTAAGACACAGGTTATATGTACTAAACTTTTGTAAGGAATGTGTCATGTGGTCTGCGGCTCCTGAGTCAATAACCCAAGAACTCGTAATAGGCTTAATCGAGACATTTAATCCATGAGAACCGAAAGCTTTACCTGAACTAGAAACTTTACCCAAAGAACATACCATAATAGGCTTTTCAAGGATTTTCAATAAGTTTCTCAGCTTTTCAATCTCTTCCCTGTTGAACTCTCCTTGTTTCTGATACATCTGTAGTACTCCAGTGATTTTTCTAGTTAACATTTACTCAAATTAGGTGGTTATGATATCTTTCTTTGAAAGGGTTCGACAATGAAGGCTTAAATAGGATTCGACAATGAAGGCCTAAAAAAGTCAGCAATGAAGGTTGAAAATTTTGCTTCCCAAGAAGAGCCTAAAGCTCTGATACCATGTAAAAACTGAATGTATATTGAAAAACTACTTATTTTTAATTATACAAGAATCTTAGGTCTATATACAACTAACTAGGGGTTAAACTAGGAGACTAAATTTTTCTTAATTCTAGGGATACAAATACTTAATTCTAGAGATACAAATATAAATATACAGATTACAAGATTACAACCAGCTATAAATAAGTGTTTTCCCACAATTGTCACTACTTATAAAATATATATATTAATTCGTACTCTCCAAAAAAATGTGCCACATTAGATTTCTTTTCCTTTTGAAATAAGTTACAACATACTCAATCACCATCTTCTTTGTAAAAATATACCATCTTTTTTTTTACATAAAGAGGTTGAATTACATAATTGGAAGTAGACTTCTCCATCCCATAAATTTCACTATAACTTTCACGATGGAATCTCAAATTCTAATAGTTGGGAAGATACCTTCGAGACATAATCTTTTTTAATTTCCACTTTCTTGCTACCAATAACCCTAGTTCAACCTTTCCCCTTTCTATTTCCCCAATTCAATTTTTCAACAAAATTCCAGCTGTAACCAAAAACTATTTTCTCGTATTTGCATCAAATTTATTTGCTAGAAGCTTTAGTGGTAGGGAAGCTTTTTCTTCTTATCAATTTAATTCAATTCATTATTCCCAAAACCACTCTTAAATTACACCTGAAAGCAAAAGTTGGCATTGTTCTAACTATTCCATCCCTAATATAATCCTAAGAGAACTGAATCAACAGATAAATTCCTTTCCTCATAAATCTTCCATTAGCCATTCTCAACTAGGAATCTCTTCTCATCATATTTACATTAATTCATTCTCTAAAATATATACATTGGCAATCTTCTCTTTAAACAAATAGTCAATAATTCAATCTTTTCGTAATTTTAGGCTTGCCAAATTTGGAGTTGACATTTAGAATTTAAAGTTAAATTAGGAAAAGGTGGAGATATGGAGAATGAAGGTTTAAGAAATGCTAGAGGGAGACATACATAAAATGAAAGAAATTAAGAGCATTTTTAAATAGAATGATCATGTATGTAGCAACCTATTTTACAATATAAAAAAATTGATGTAATATGTTTTAATTGGAAAGTTTAGATATGAAAATCTCATAGCTAAGCTCTATTAGAGTTTAAACGTTACAAGAAAACCCTAAAAATTTACTCGAAAGTAACAATCAACCACTGATATTTAGTAAATATTTTTCATTTATAACATCCAACCTAAAACTAATTGGCTACAAATAGAAATGTCCAACTTGAATATAAGACCATAGAAACCCAAGACTTAACAAATGTGTAATAAGACCACTTAACACTTCCCCTCATGTCTTGCTAAACAAGGGCTTATCACAAAGGTAACAAGCAGGAAGAACAGAACAAACCTAGGCTTTGATGCCATGTTATGCATTCAAACTAAAACCAATTGTCTATGATGGAGAGGCTCAATTTGAATATAGGATCATAAGAAACGCAAAACTTAACATATATCGAATAAGACTACTTAACAAAGGTAAGAATATATAAAAAACCATGGCATTCAAACATAAAATGAATGAGACCATCACCAATCACAATATTAATGAATAGAAAGAAACATTAAAACATAAGCTAGATTTAACAAAGCAAAACATGTAACCTTGCAACTTCCCTTTCAAATTTCTAATGATAATCCATGGTGAAACTGACAATAAATAAATCATAGATCACTCATATAATTTGACTATAGTTCAACTACAACATTATTGGTCGCTAATGATTTTGAAGAACATAAAAATAATCTTAAAATCCTGGTTTTTAGGCCTTAACATTTTGTATATACATTTATCATTTCTCTCATGTACACTTGTAAATTAATAGCATGTTCTTTTTTATTATTTAATTATTTATCCTATTTATTTTGTAGTTATAATTTCTTTAAGGCTTATGTCAATATAAACATAATCACTTGAAAGTGTTTTGATTTTTAAAAAAGAATGTACCAATGAGAGAAAAATATAGTTTCATAGATACAACATGTAGATTGATTGTTTGTTTCTTCCTATATCAGATTCCTTATTGTTTTTACTTGTAATTGTTTCGATATTGCTCATTTGTGCAAAATATATCAAGCTTTGATAAGAAGATTTTTCTACCTCTGAAAATTAGTCTTTGATATTTGAAATCAAAGGCACCCTTAATTAATTTATTCACAAATTCACTGGGTAGCACATACCTATGGTCTTACCCCATGTAGATTTTGGGGCATGGCGAAGTCTTTCAGGTTCTCGAAATTGTTCAACTAAAACAATAATTCAGAAAATAATCACATCAACATCCGATAAATACATAAATCAGTGGATAAAGTAATGAAACAGAAGTACCATACCCACTCATCATCCATTGGTATATCATCGAATTCCAAATGGCAGTCCTGAAAATTAGGATAAACATCAATTACAATAGCACATACCATCAATTAAAAAAATTTGAACAATAGAAGAATTACATGCTATTATTCTTGCAATAATATATGATGGTGGAGTTAACTATCAGTTTGATAAAAGACAGGTATATAAATATTTAACACTATGATGTTGGATATTTTAGGCTAGAAGCATAAATCATAAGGTATGAATGAGTTGTTCCTCAAAGGTGTTAATCTTTTGAGAGGCAACCTTTTGTCATATTCAAAGAGTCAAGTGCATGTGTGGACTAATTTCAGAGGAAGTGTGTAGATCAGAGAATTAGTTAATGAAATAGTCGTAGGTTGAAAGTAGGTTAGTAATCCTATTCCTATGTTGTTTGAGGAAAAAAGCACACAATGTGTTTGAATATAGGAGGTTATATACTTTTCCTACTTAACCAATTTATAATGTACTACCCTTTGTCTAGTAGTAACAGCACAAGTTGATTATGACTTAGCCTTCTCTAATACTCAATGGTGGCAAGGTGTTTTAACATGAAAGGCTTCAAGTGATAATTGATAGGATTTCATTTAATGTTCCAATATTTGGTTGTTTTGAATTGAATTGATTAATTAACTTGGCAATTGATTTTGTTCAGCATGGAGGAAACCATTACCATTTGGTTTTTAGTCTGATTTCTGTTTACCTGAATAACAGGTTCTTGCTACTTAGTCTGCAGTAATTTGTGTTTTACATTGTGGGAGAAAAGTTAGCTTGATTTGGGGTTTATCTCATACCTATCTTTATGAATTTGCTTAGATTATTAAACCAATGGAAGGCTTCAAGATCCTTAATTATTGAAAAGAGGATAATATAACAAGGAGAACTGGACAATCCTACCTAAGCTCCGTGGCAAGTATTTAGGAGATGAAAAAGAAACAACAAAAATTTAGGAGGTTGAATTTCAGGCAATAGAATGCATAGCTATGAAAGCAACAAAATATTGGGAGATTTAGTACTAGAGGATCAGGAGAAGTGGTAATAGAAGGCTGAGTTTGGTAGTAAGTAATGTTTGGGACTCAGAACTAATACAAAGAGAAGGGGATATAATCTACATGGTAATACTTATTTGTTAATGGTCAAGATCAGGCATTGACACTATTATAATAACTAGAGTATTAGCCATATTAACAATTGCACCAAAAAAAATGAAATAATAGAAGTACAAAATCTTTTCTGGGAAGGTAAAGGAGCATTTTTCAAAGAGCAGTATACATAAGGGCAAAACAAGGTCAAAAGATTAGAAATAATTAAGAGCTGGCACTCTGTAACCAAAACAAGCAGCAAGGAGCACCAAAGAAATAATTAAAACAGGGGCAAGGGCTTGGACATGATAGAAATTTAAAGTCCATCAACAATAGAAACCCCAATTCGGGAAGCAAAGTTCCAGTTAAGGAGATGACAGATCAACTAAAAGTGTCAATACTAAATTCAAAGATAAGAAGCTTACAACAGACAATAATAACCTAATGATTTGATGATAGCTATATCCCTCATCAAGAATAATATATGGGATTTGTGCGAGTGATTTTGGTATATGTTTTCTTTCACCAGCTAAATTGATAAGAAAAGGCTTTAGTATACATAACATATTCATCCCATGCAAAAGCCAACTGTGCCTATTTTTGTGTTTGCATATATACCTGATCATCTTGGTTGAGAAAATTTTGTTCTAGCTGTTGCATCCCAGGTTCCAGCGCTTTGCTTCTAATTCTCACCATATTCACTTTTTTGGATTCATCACTTACTTTTCTCTCTAATTTATCTGCTCTAGCACTGATCTTTAATTTGCACAACACAAAGCAAAAGTTAGAAATGAGACAAACAGAAGAAACAGACAGGGAGAGAATTGGTGTCTTACCTTCGAAAGCTCCTCTTTCAAAGAGTTTATCTCAAACTGTTGCGCCTCCTTCTCGTTTTTTAGTTCTTTATTCTCTTCTTCCAATCTTTTTTTCTCTTCATCCAGTTCTTGGTTCTTTTCTTGTAATGCTTTGTTCTTGGCCTTCATTTACAGATACAAAAATGACAAATTCCATAAGATATAAAAAAAATAATAAGGGGAAAATATGAATAAAATACCAAATAAAAGAAGAGAGAAAAAGAAAGTTCTTTACGGCTTTATTTTGTCGATATAATCTACCACTTTGTATTTTATTTGCATGTCTTTCAGCTACAGTTAGCTTAGGTTTGCGACCTCTCTTTTCTGGCTTGTTTGAAGAAGCCTCTGTATGTTGTTCACTTTCATTTGGGCTTTCCAATTGTCTCTTTCGCTTTGGTTGGTGACATCTGATCATTTTTCGTTTGTTTGAAGCCTTTGCCTCCTCCTCCGCATCAGGCTGTTTTTTGCTTTCATCGGGATTTTGCCTTTGCTTTGGTTGGCGACCTCTGATCTCTTCTGGATTGTGGTTTGAAGCCTCTGCCTCTGCCTGCCCTTCCATATTTCAAGCACAAAGGAAATAAAAATCCCCTAAAAAAAAGAAAAAGGAAAAAGAAATCTTTTCAATAAAAAAGTTTCATTGATCCGATCAGCAAAAGTAATAGCAATCACATTAAATCAGCAAAACAAACAGGAAAATATTCAAATAATTGGAAATAAAAAACTTTGCCCAAGAATAGTATAATACAGAAACAAAGTCGGGGAAAAAGGGATCTCAAGAAAATATAATGAAAAGAAGCTAATCATTCAGCTGGAGAAGCATTTAAAGAAGCTGAAAAGGACAAATTCGAACTACAAAACTGAGTATTGCTGCTAGTGCTACCATTACAGTAAGGAAGAAACAAGAAAATTGAACAAAAAAAAGTGCTAAAACCACCAAGAAATTATAGTTGCCAAAGGAAATAAGCTTCTATCATTGATCTTTGAAAGGAAACAAAGAGAGAAAAGGAAACCAGTACTCACTGGTTCAGTATCTGAGAAGGAATGAAGAATAGCTACGTAGGGTTAGAACTTCCTTTCTAAAATTAGTTACCAATTTGTTTATGGTGCGAAACTTTGCAAACTCGAGTTCGCAATAAGAATGATGGAAGAAAAGAATTAAGGACTCGGGATTGAAATTCCATCTCTTTCAACGCAGATATAACGAACTTTATATATAAATATATATATATATTTATATGTAATTATGCTAGAGTAAAAATATATTTATTTAATTATGTTAGAGTAAAAATCAATATAACCTATATAAAAAGGATCTTAAAAGTTTTTGCTTGCCACGTATTTTTCCTTTTTTGTTTTACAACGTTTTGCCATTTTGGTGAGATCCAGGGATCTTTTACTTGCATCAAAGAGCGTAAGGTTATTTCCTTGTTTATATGTATCTTTTTATATTATTTTATTTTGATAGTTGTGTTTTGACTTCAAAAGATGTGTTTAAGATTAAATTTCAAAGTTTTTGTTTTCAAGTTTTTGTTATTATTTCAAAGCTGTTTCGGAGGGTGTAACTTTCGCATGAAAGGGAGTTTGTTTTAGTCTGTGATTATTGGATTTTTTTTTTTTTTTTGCTATGGTATTTTTGGGTCAAATTTTTTTTTCTTGTTTTATTAAATGTGTGTGTGTGTGTTTTTTTTTTTGAAGTGATTTTGATGTTACACATTTTTATGTGAAATAGAGCTTAAGTTTTGTCATTGTCAAGGTTACGTATTATTGTGAATATGTTTTTTTTTAATAATTTATTTTTAAATGTTTTGATGTTAGATAAAAATTAAAATGTTCTTTATAGAAATATAGTTTTTCAGTATGCAATTTGTGTCTTTTTTAAGAGTATTTTATTTTACATATTGTTTGAATAAAATTTTTTGATTGATTTTTTTTTCTTTTGTCTCACGGAATTTTCAAGCCATTTGGATATTATATTTTTAGGTTTGTTTGAATTGTAATATGTGTTATTTATTTTATTTATTTTATATCTTGGTTTGTTAGGTTTTATGTGTTATTTGTTTTTTGACATTGTATATTTGATTTTTGCTTATCAATTGATTCATCTAAAGTTGAGATTTTTTTTATTATTATTAAGCTTTATATTGTGTTATCTTTGACTAATAGAGAAAATTAAATTATATGATAGGAAATGATATTGAATAGAAGTAGTTTTAAAGCAAAAAGAATTATGAAAAGAAAAAATTAGGTGATTGAATTAATTAGCAAGGAATTTTCCAATTTTGAACATTTTCTTTTTCAAATTTTCAAAAGGAGACACCTTTAAGAATATGAAAACTTTGATATCCATTGTTTAAAGGGTAAGTTTCAAAGATTGTAGACTGACTTTTAGATGTATGACTGTGAGCTCCTTGGTTAATTCAAAGTTAAAACCAATTATAAAACTTTGGTTTTCACCCAAGGACAATCTGAAAACCATAAAATCATCTCCACCTGAAGAAAAACCTTGAAAGTAGCACAATGTTGTAACTCTCAATTGAAATAAAGAATTCATCTCTGGAAGTGAACAACTTAAATGTGAATGAGCCATCTAAAATACCCTTTGTGTCAACACCAGTTCATCCATTAACAAATAAGCAAAGCAAAATTGATTATAAAGAGATAAATGGTAGTAAACCAATTTTTGAATCTATAATTCTTAGGAATTCTTTCTCCTCTACTAGTATACCTGCTTTATTTGTAATTTCTGTAGCTCTACAGGTTCATCTAAGGAAGTTTTAATTCATGTAGTTGTTGATCAAGTTCAAGGACAGGCATTCATAGCTTTTCAAGTTTTGAAGGTATTTCATTTTCACTAATATGGTGGAACATTTATAATATAAACCTCTATAGATTATGAGGACTTTCAACCTATTGCTCAAATATCTAAATCTTTTCCAAGTTATTGAGGTTGATGCTTAACCTAGCAATTTCTATACATGTCATGAATATGTTCGATGGTTAATGTCTACAAACAATGTTTTTTCAAGGTATAGAAGCCTTTCTTATTACTCTTGTGTTTGGCAGTATGTAGGCATTGGGAAATAAGCGTCTAATTAGCAATATAAAATGGGAAAGTTTATTACTTGAATGCCTTTTTGTTACTTGTAAGAATATAATGTCAAAAGTTTATCTTGAAAATATTACTGAACTTGCATTTGATGACATCACATTAGATGACTTTGATTTTTCATCCATTTAAGGTGAGAATAGGATTTCTTATTCTTGGCCATAATATTGGTATAGTAACTTTCTTTTTTTGTTCTAATCATTGTTGTTAATGGAGTTAGGTATTTCAAGCTTGGCAAAGGCTGGACTTATTTGAAGCAAGTTTTCAAATCAAGATCTGCTTAATGACGATCTAGGCCTAGTTTACTTTTTTTCAGAAAGGTTAACATTTTCCATTTATTTTTATATTAACTAACATTTTGCTGCCAATTATTTTAATAGACCTTTCTACACTTAACAATACTAAGTTTATATTAAATTATTTTAGATAAATAAAATACTACAAATTAATTTAACACATCGAGCAAAACCGGGCTCCACACTAGTTGATGTGAAAATCATCACACACTGTTAGGTTTTATCTCATCATAAACCGTCTGTAAAGATTCTTAAATCCCTTACAATGACTAACAATGACGAAAATTGTGACTATGTTTTCCATGCCATTACTGATAAGATGTCACAATTTTATCAATTTTGTTACAAATTAGTAACAAAATTTTTTGTCACAAAAGTTACAAATTACGCAGCATCCATATAATAGAGCTGTCAAAATTTGATCGACAAAAAAATCCATTTGATTGGTTGAAATCCTAATTTGAACCGATTTCGATTTGAATAAAAAAATCAATAACTCCAAAATTGTTTAACTTTGAACATGAATTAACACAAACACAAATTCGATCAAAATTTTAAAATTAAATCGAATTCAAATTGATTTAACTCGAATTATATCTAATCCAAATTCAGTCGAATCCAAAATGATCCAGCAAAAATTTAAATTTAGTATAATTTTACTTTATAAATATATAATGTATATTAAATAATAATTAGCATATTATAATTTATTAAAATTTAATAAATTTTTAAATTATCTCCTAATATCTTTATTTAACTTTTTCTCTTAATTATATTTAAAAAATCTAAAGCCCATTCTTTATGTTTATTTCCAACAATATAACAAAAAATACCTAAATAGATAAATAATAATTTTAAAAGAAAATCATAAAATATTAAAAAATTAATAATAAGTCAATAAAACTAATTATAATACAAGACACCATTAAATTAAAATGAAAAAAATTAATAATTAATGTTGGTCAATACTTGTATGAAATATCAATATGAATATTTAATAATAAATAATTAATTAATACATGAAATATTAAAAATAAATATTAAATATCATTCAACAAAAATTCATTAATATTTTTATTATGAACAAAATTAATTTTACTTTTAATGTAATAAAATTTTGTACAAGAGTTTTGTGACATTGCAAAAGTTTGCTACTTTTCTTTTATAAAATGGAAAAGAAAGGAGTTGGAAGTTAAAAGTTAAGAGGGAATTGGAAATTAGAAAAAAAAAATCTTTTTTAGAGTGTGTAATTGAGCTAAATTAAGTTGACACATTATCATATTTAAATTTAGCTTGACTTAAACTTAATTAAGTCTTATTTTTTATGCTTGAGTTTAGCTCATAATTTAATTGAGCTTCTCAAAATCAATTCAATAAGATTGATTAGGTTTGTTAAAATTGTAAATATTGATATTAAATATTATATTTTTATCATTATTTATATATATTAAATATATAAAAAATATTAAAGCTCGATTTAGCTCAATTAGGGTCGCAAACTTCTCGGATCAAATATTAAACTATTTGAATTCATTTTGATTTGTTTTTCGACTAATTCGAACTTGACTTGACAATGAATAAATCGAATTCAAATAACTCACAAATAACTTAACTCATGTCTTTCTCTTTTTTTTTTTTTAAACCTCTAAATTAAAAGGAGTAAAAAAAATTCTTTTAACATTTACAATAAATTATTAATTCTAAATAATTTTGTGAATTATCCATACATAGTTTAAGTATACCCTATAATAATATCATTTTGCTAAATGTAAAAATTTGTTTTACAATGTTTTCCTTGTGAGGTATATCAAAAAGTAGCTTTTCAGACTTAATAAATTGTGTTGTATATTAAAAAGTAGCTTTTATAAGAGGATTCTTTAAAATAAACTAGTGTTGGAGCCTAGCTTCGCCCAATCTATTGTAATAACAAACACTTAGGTGCCTATTTGTTGCAATTGCAAATGGCTCAATTGTTGCATACCTATTCAACTTGTGAAGATAAGCTTCTAATATATTTGGTTATGTAAAATTATACAGGTTACAAATAAACATTGGTAGGATGATGCTATAATTCATAATTGAGATCATTAGAAAAACCCCATTATTATCATTCATATGGGAAAAAAGATTGATGAAAACTTACATAATGACCCCTCATAAGATGCTATATGGATAAATGATTCCTTGTTTGACTTCAGCAACTTTGAAAGCATTTATGCATCGCAAGGATGGATGTGTAGAGAATCTGAACTCACAGGCAACTCTTAAACTTTTATACGTTGAATCTGATATCAAACCATGAGTCCAACAGTACTTAAATGTACTAACAAAACCATAGTAGTTATCAGTAATAGCATTTACAACCTATTAATGACAAAATAAAAAAAAAATCATTTGCCATTAATAATTGAAATTGCAACCATGTAATAAAAAATGTTCTCATTAATAACCCATTATCAACAAAAATCCCTTGAAATTGAAAATAGGATTCTAAACCCTAAACAATTTGAGACAATTGAAAAACACAATGACCTAAAAGTAATTTACCAAGAATATAGTCTTTTACTTTTAACCTATAGTCCTCCAAGCTCCAACTATGAAGTAAATATTACAGCCAAAACTGAGATAGAAATAACACTTGCATAACTTTCTCTAGCAATGTAGAAATATTTATGCTTGTATTATGGAAACTTTTCGAGCCAATTAATCAAAAAAGCATATGCATTTTCAACTACAAATTTACAATAGCCAGATCCAAAAAATATCTAAAGATTTCAAAATCCACTATATTAAAGTCTAAAGCAATAAAATTCATGAAGTAAGCACCTCATCAAATAAGTTACCAATTCTCCTGTCACCGATTGTATATAAATCAAATGTCATGTTTGTGTACGAAAAGCCAACACCAGTTGGAGATTCAAGGAATAGTATATTTGCCACTGACAACAATTCGAAGTAAACAATCTCAAATGAAATTAAGATAGGACACAAATAGAGAAAAAATCATAGAAAACTTGCAATTGTTCCAAGCATAAGGATTCAAGAAAAAGGTCTTTCCATCAGGCATAATACAAAAAGGACCGATCTCTTCAGCTGCTCCATAAGCAACAAAAAAGCAACCAAGTCCTCCATTGAGCCACAAACCCCTTTCAATTTGAAGCAAACCAACTTATAATTGCAATTAATATTTAAGCTTTCCTTCGTAGATATCTTTACCAATGGCTTATAAGCTAATGAACACCACAATTATTTACAGCCACGTAAGCTTTAGCCAGTCGCCATATAGAACCTTCAACTCTATAATCTACTCGTGTATACATGTTAATGGTTTTAAAGTCCCATCTAATCCTTTTCTCTTTTTCCTCAAATTATTGAAAACCAATACTCTACTTGTTCCCCTTCAAACCTTGATCTATGCTTAGTTACTAATCAGTTGCTTGATCATTGCCTTTTGTGAAAGTGTGGTGGCTCATATCCTTCATTTGTTTTCTAAGTAATATGATTTCTTGGCCTTTTCTTTATCAAATTGAGCCACTCTAAATAGTAGTAGGTGATTTTTTTTAATGAAACTATTGATTAAAAATTTTAAGTTTAGAAATATGATATATGTTGGCTGATAGGGATAAGAAAAAATATTAAGAAATTCAAAAATCGATTCGACACTATAGTGTTCGCTTCGTTTCGCATCAATTTTTTTATTCAGTTCTAATCAAGTTTAGATATTAAATGTATATATAAGATTTGGGATCGAAGGTGAAAAATACAAAAAAAATCAAATCAAACCAAATTATATATATTTTTAAAATTTATATATTTTAAATTTTTATAAATAAAAATAATAAATTTATATCAAAATCTACTTAAATATATTAAAATAATATATTAAAATTAAAAATTGATAAACCGAACTAAATCAAATTGGTAAAATTCGGTTTGGATCGAATGAAAGTTCGGTTCAAATTCAAATTGGATTTTAAATTTTCATAATATTGTACAATATCTAAAGAAAGGGAATAGAACCCAATATGAACCAAATTGTTATCATTCCTACTACTTGATTGGAAGAACATGGATAAAAGGAACTTGAAAGAGATCTAAAACATTTCAAATATCAGCTTTTATTCTTATTTGAATTAAAAAAAAAAAAAGGTTCATAATGATGAGTTACTAAAAAGGTAGCTCATAAGATATTTTGTTTTACTCCAATTTAAGTAGAAAAAAATGGATTTTGGTAGTATCCAATGTCCAGTGTCCACTAACATGGGTTTAATTGGTTTGATCTTGATTGCTAATGTAGAGAATAAAACTTGACATATATTTCTCTCAACACGTGTAAACTTAATCTTACTTTCATTACACATTTTTTTTTATATTTCATATTGTTATAAATAGAATCTTGGTACTCTATGTATCCTCTTTAATATGTAACAATATTAATCACATAATCCATGTTATGTGCCAATTATTTTATGTTCTGACATTATCTTCTATAGAGTAATTTAATATTAAACAAATCTCAACCAACTAGGTTATTATTTTTTTACTAATAATTAATCTGTTTTAGAAAGGCACAATATATCAATTTCAAGCAAAATATAGTCCTATTTTAGAAAGGCACAATATAATCCTTAAAAGTAAGACAGTCCTAGATGCATAAGTATGTTATTTCGTTAGTTAATTTGTGATTTGATTCATTGATTTCTTGTATGAAATGTAATATTTGATTATAATTATAATTTTTTCTTTCAACCAGAACCACCAATAGATAATAAGCATATACTTAATAAAAGAGATTAGCAGACACAATGATAACTATACCTATCAATGTTTTTGGAAAGCCCCTTTACCGTTTTAGCTTTTGGTTTTTTCTTTAAAGTTTTTTCCTTATAACTCTCTTATTTAACTTAACTCAAGTTACCTTTTTTGTCTTGTGAGGTGTGTAGCATGATAGAAGCAAGATTAATACATAGATCAAGAGTTCATGATAATAGGAAATATTAACTTTCATTCCATAACCCCAAAAGTCAGCCATCAACTTACAAAAGTTGGTTTGAGATTATAGCATTTTGAGTCTCATTTTTAACCAAAAGAACATAGTTTAAGTTTAATCATGATCTTTTCGTTATGTTTATTAAGAAATGTATCTTAGTAGCTAAAATGATGTTTAAATCTAGGAATTCAAGTTTAATTTGTCTACTCATAATACATTCAAATATACCAACTTCCCATATAACCCTCAAAACCCAATGTTGTCACTTGACATATAATATAAGCCCACTTCTTCTAAACTTATTTATCCGAAAATATCTTAAAAGGATAGCAACATGTTGCTCCTTTAATTTTCAAAAGTGTAATCATATTGTTCACTATCCAAGTAGCATTGGGCTCTATTTTAAGAATTTACAAAAGTGATTAAGTCAGTGATAAGAAGCTATGACTATTTTTTGTGTGTTCTGATTTATTGTAAGAAAGGCATATAAAGCTCATGCATATTCTTATTTTCGTATCATAGCACAAAGATTTTTTGTTCCTTTGAGAAAGCTCTACTGTTAGGATGAAATTTCAAAGAATAATGAGTATAAAATTTTACTAGCTTCACTGGAGCAACTTCCCTTTTCTCTATTTCTTATATAGATTTTATGTCTTTTTGAAATATGCTAGGCTTTGTGCCTTTTGTTTGCATTGAAAAACAGAAGGATTAGATCATAGAAGATTTATAAATTGTATTATTTTATCTTATCTCGTATTTCTTGATTACATTCTAAGCAAAAAGTGTTTGCATAAGTTCTTCATCCAAGGAAAAAAATCCAAAAAATTAAAAGAACCAAACATAAAAAAAAAAAAATTGCTTAACAAAAAAAAAAAACACAACATCCATAAAAAAAATTCAAATAGAAAAATAAACCTATAAACTACAAAAATAACAAAACACCCGCTAACATTTAATTTAATCCCTAACAATATTCAACAATACATGCATATAAACATACTAATTAAACAAAAAACACAAACCAATCCACAAAAATACCCATTCCGATTACCATCCATATCATATGCAACAAATATTTTTTAAAAATGTAAACCTCACAACAAATATTTTAAACAAATTAAAGATTAAAAAACATAATATTGAAATTTTTTTCTTCAATAACAAAATTATCCCAATAAATTGAAGTCTATAACACAAAATTGTCTTAAGAAAATTAAAAAAATAAATAAAATCCATATTCAATTAAAGAACCAAAAAAATTTACCCAAAAACACAAAAAAAAAAAAACCCAAAAAGAAAGGAGCAAAATACATACCAACTACCTAAAAATGCACCAAAAAACAAACAAAAACCAAAAGTAAAAAAAAAGGAAAACACATCAACTCTGTTAATTTCGTGCTAGCATTACTCTCTTCGAAAAGCCAAAAGAAAAACCCCTATCTAAAGAAACATGTTAAAAAAGAAAAAAAAAAAAGACATATGTGAATACACTTGTCAACACACACATTAAGAAAAAAAATTTTGATGATAGCACGCCGTAATAAAGAAAGCCTAAAAAAACAAAGCATGAATACACTTGTCACACTCTCATCCCATTTAGGATTTTTTTTATATAGGGTATATAGATATATTTACAAATTTTTTATTGAACTAATTTTAAAACATAATTTTAAATTATATTATATTAAATAGTAATTGTTCATTTAAACAATTTTTATTTTTTGTATGTTTTTAATATATGTATTAGTATTAATATAATCATTTTTTATTAATAATGAAAACTAAATATATGAAAATTAATCATTTACTAATTATATAATACAAACACATTTGCTAGTTTTATTTATACTAAGTCCGTACCCTTGTGATTTTGAAAGTTAATTTTTTTTGTTTTGACATCCCTATTCATATTTTTTTTTTACAAATTTTACTTAATTAATTTTTTTTTCTATTTGATTTTTATTTTTGTCCTTTTCATTTTTTATCTTTTGTTTTTATTTGATAAATTTTGTGAGAAAATGAGATCAATTGATACATTCATGTGTAAACTCCTTTTGGTTCTTTTACCTATTGCCTTTTTCTATTTTTTTAGGGGTAATAGCAATCGTACTTCTTAAATTTTGACCCAAATTCTACTTTGATTATTAAATTTTAAAAAGTTCTAATCAGATTCCTAATTGCCTAGAGTTGTCTTATTTTGGTCTTTCTGTTTATAGAATTGCCTAAATCGATAGCAAATATCATATAGATACCATAATTGATACTATAATTGAGTTTAAAATATTAATTTCTTATATTAAGATATTAAATAGTAACTTTATTAATATATCTTAATATAATATATAAAATTAAATTAATAATATAATATATACTTTTATATATTCTCCTAAATGGATCAAGATAGAACACCCTAAACACGCTTTCGTCCTGATTTCATTTTTCTATAAAAACAATAAATTTATCCCAACTCGATCAATATTTAAAGAAATTGGCCCCTATTGGACTGAAATTTATCAAAACTTGTCATAAACGAATTATTTTGACATTTCTATTAATCAACACTTTTTGTTGTAACATTTATCTAATTAAAAAAAGATGAAATGAAAAAAAAAAAAAACTAAATAGGGTTGAGACAAATTAAAACTTGTTGAATATTAATTGTTTTATCATCCATTTCAATCGGCTCATTTTGTTATAAAATTTGTCTAGTTAAACACAAAAAAATGAAAAGAAATAAATAAATAAAGGTGCAACATAGATACCTCCATTAACATTATTTTCTTATAAAATTTATCTAGTTTTAAAAAATAAAACAATAAAAGGAAAAAGTAAAAAAAAAAAAAAAAAGAAAAAAAAACTACCCACTATTTGTTTGGTTGGGTCAAAACCTATCATATACGAATTATTTTGCTATCCTTATTTATTGACTCATTTTGTTGCAAAATTTATTTAATTAAAACAAAGGTGAAAGGAAAAAATAAAATTGAGATATCACATGAACACTTTTATTGAGTTTTCTCACAAATTTTATCTAAATTGAAATCTGAAAAAATTAAAAGCCAAAAAAAGCTTTAAAAAAAAAAGAAACATATGGTACCATGTCGACATCTCGAATGAGGGTTAAACAAAATTCAAAATGAATAAAATTTATATAATGATGAATGGATGAATTACATTTTAATTATGTGTAAATGTAATATTTTTTCAAATTAAGATATTAAATAATAACATTATTAATATAAAACATATATATATAATATATAAAACTAATAAATAATTAAAATATAATTTATATATATATATATATATTCGAAACAAGATGAAACATTCTATACTCGCATTTAACCTGATCTCAATTTTAAAAAAGAAAAAAACTTTGATACGATCATAAATTTTATAAAAGTCTATACATATTGAATTGAGATAAATCGAAATCCGTGGAAATGGATTATTTTGTCATCTTTACATTTATTATTTTTTCTTGCAAAATTTATCTAATTAAAAAAAGTTAAAAACTTAAAAAAACAAAGGAAGTTGCCAAAAAAAAACCAAATGAAGATACCATATGAATTTATTAAATTAAGATATTAAATAATAAATTTATTAATATGATATATAAATATAAAATTAAATAAATAATAAAAAATATATCTATGTACACCTGAACGGTATGAAACATCCTAAATTCACATTTGACATGACCACAATTTTAAAAAAAAAAAACATCTTGTTTTGATCCCAAATTTATAAAAACACACTTATTGGATTCGAACAAATTTAAACTAATCGAATAAGAGTTGTTGACATCACATGTATACATTCATCGTTTTTATTAATTGAGCTAATTTAAAAAAAAAAAGACAAAAAAAAACAAAAAAAGGAAAAAAGTTGAATCTTTTTCTTTATCCTTAGAAAAAAATATTTGTTAAATATAAATAAAAAATAAAAAACAAAAAAAATAAATAAAAATAAAAAGGGAAAAAATAAATAAATAAGGTGACAAATGGTAGAATACATATCCAACATTTTATCTTTTAGATGCATTTTTTAAAAAATATTTATATTTTATTATATGTCTTAATGTATGTTTTATTTATGGTATAAATATATTATTTTTTATGTTGTCAAATTCTTTTAATGAAAAAATATTTTCTTAAATAATTTTTATCATTTAATAAATTATTATTTTTAATTTTCGTTCTTACCTTTTCATTTATAAAAGTAATTGATAAATTTAATTTATGTACAAAATAAATATTAAATAAAATAAGTGTTAATAAATATTTAATTTATTATTGATTTAGTCCAAAATTTTTTAGTCCAAATAATAAATAAAAAATTTAGAACATCATTTTTTAAGGATGAGCATAAGTTGGTTCAAATCTAAGCCGATTGAATTTGGACAAAAATCTTTTTAATTGTGACAATGTTGATAAAGAAATTGATTTAGTGGATTATTTCGATCTATTTTTTATTTTTAAAATTAATAATGAACCTATTGAATTAATTAACTTTTTTTTAATAAATTTTAAAATATATTATATAATATAAATATATAAAAATATTTTTATTTGTATTTTTTTAAAAAAAAGTATAAAATTAGTGACAAAATCATATAATGAATTTTATTGAGCGAAAATGTTGTAAAATTATTATTCAAAATTAATAATAAAAGAATAATAAAAAATTTTCAAAATTTCAATCGAACCTATCAATTTTACTTCGATTTGATTATTTTTAATTATTAAAAATTGATTGATTCGATTTTTTTAAAAGAGGTCTGTCAAATTGGTTTTCGTACTTTTTAAATTCGAACCGATTGTTCATTTCTATTATTTATAGATGGTTTAGTCCATTTTAAAAACGTTGGGCTTAAATCCTCAGTCCATCGATACTCTTCAAATGGATCAACCCGAATGACATATTCTGAAATTGTTTTCGATTGAAAGGATAAAATGAATATTGAACAGATGTCACTCCCTACTTCTTCTGGAAATGAATGAAAATTTTTGTAACATTCAGATTAAGAAATCTCCGTGTGGCCAATTGCGTGTTGGTTTCTTGTTTGGAATTAAGACAGAATGACGTTTGGACAGTCTCCAAATCCTCGAAAACCCAAAGCCTCTATATATATATTTTTTTAATTCGATAATTCGTGTCTCCAAATCCCAAAAACCCAAAGTTCCACAAAATTTTTTAAAAGGTTTGATAATTTATATATTTATATAATATAAAATATGAAAATTAAATAAAAATATAAAAATATTTTTTAAATTTTATTAAATTTATTTATAATTTTTATTAAAAATATAATTTTTGTTAAAATTTTGAGTGGTATATTTTTGTATCTTTTATTTAATTACCGTAACTATTTTCTTCCTTTCCCCACGTCTTATACATGTCCAAGTAAAGCTGTTAATGCTATAGTCCACGGCCTACAACTATTTTTACCATTCCATTTTCTTGATTTCCATTAAATCTTTATGTAAAAGAAACTTGATATGATTACAAAACTTTTCGGCTTCAGCTAAGAAGATCTAACAAAATATTCAATCCTACATCAACCAATTCTCAATTCTCAAAGTTCTTCAGTTTTTTAATCCGGGTATTCTCTATTTCCATTTTTTTTTTTTTTGGTTTTTTGTGGCTATGGCTATTTATGCTTTTTATCCTTGCCTCTGTCATACTGGGATAACTTATGCTCTGATTGGTTGGTGAGAAAATGGAAGAAAAATTATAATTAAAGGAAATTCATTGTTAATTTGAATCATCTGCTTCTGTTTAGTATAAACTTCTCTTAATTCAGTTCAGCTAAGGTTAACAATCCTAGCCTTTTTACTCTTTAATATGCTTGTGTTGGATATAAGAAAAGCTATGAAAGGAGCCATATTTTGTCTTTTATTTTCTGGGTTTTTAGGTAAAATTCGATATTTCTAACATACCCCATGTAGGATCTGGATTGCTTGGAATTTTGAAGTCATTCTTTTAGGGATTTCTTTATTTTGATGATTTTCTGTTAAGCTTGTGTAAAATTACATTGTTATAAGTAATAATTTATTCTTGTAGTATGAGAGATTGATAATTTAACAGTCTGGTCTAGAATTCTGTTTGCCAATTTGGATGGTTATCAACCTTTTTGTATTAGTATATTTGATGGCTTAATATATAGAATTCCTGTAATCTCATGTTTTCTTGACTACATGTTGTTATTGAGATAGTATGAGTGAAGGCTACAGGAATGCAAGTGCAAGCTCCAGCTCAAGTTTGAATAGCAGTCTCCAAGATACAGAGGATGATCAAACCATAGCAAACATCTTAGCAGAAGAGGAAAACTTGCACAACAATGGCCGGCTTGCAAAAAGACTCTCTCATTTGGATTCCATTCCGGTATAATCATCTCTACCTCTTATTCATTGGTTGTTCACCTTGTTGAAGAAAATTTTTGCATTGTTTTAAAATTGTACCTCATGACATAAACATATTAGTTTTGGACTTCTCTTTGGTCCCAAGAGGACTATGTTCTGCTGACTGCTGAGTGAGATGCTACCCTTTCGAAACTTTGGGAATTATTATTGTGGAAACTGAATGTATATTGAAAAACTGCTTATTATGAATTATACAAGAATCTTAGGTTTATATACAACTAACTAGGGGTTAAACTAGGAAACTAAATCTTCCTTAATTCTAGGAATACAAATACTTAATTCTAGAGATACAAATATAAATATACAGATTAAAAGATTACAACCAGCTGTAAATAAGTGTTTTCCCACACTCCCCCTCAAGCTGGTGAATAGGTGTTTTCCATTCCCAACTTAGAAATAATTTCTTGAAATATTGCACTGCTGAGACCTTTAGTCAACACATCTGCAAGTTGACCCTTGGTTGATACATAAGGTGTACAAATCAACCCACTGTCTAGTTTCTCCTTTATGAAATGCCGATCTACTTCAATGTGTTTTGTTCTGTCATGTTGCACAGGATTGTGTGCAATGCGTATTGCAGACTTGTTATCACAGTAGAGTCTCATTGGTCCATCCCACTTGATCTTCAAGTCTTCTAGGATAATCTTTAACCATAGTAGTTCACAAATTCCTTGAGCCATTGCTCTGAACTCTGCTTCAGCACTTGATCTTGCCACCACATTTTGTTTTTTACTCCTCCAAGTCACAAGATTACCACCTAAGAAAGTGCAGTAGCCTGAAGTGGATCTTCTATCGGTTACTGAACCTGCATAATCAGCATCTGTATATGCTTCTAGAACTAACCCCGAATTTCTTTTGAATAAGATACTTCTCCCAGGATTGGCCTTCAAATAGTGCAATATACGGTAGACAGCCTGTAGGTGCACTTCTTTAGGACTATGCATAAATTGACTTACCACACTTACAGCATATGCTATATCAGGTCTAGTATGTGAGAGATAAATGAGTCTTCCAACTAATCTTTGGTACATCTCTCTATTTACAGCAGCATCTTCATTAGCTTCTCCAATTTTATGATTAGGATCTATAGGGGTATTTGCAGGTTTACATGCAAGCTTCCCAGTTTCCTTCAGAAGATCCATCACATACTTATACTTAATTCTAGAGATACAAATATAAATATACAGATTACAAGATTACAACCAGTTGTAAATAAGTGTTTTCCCACAATTATTGTAATATGTGCCAATTATTGTTGAAAAACCGAATATATTGCTAACAGCATGGTGCTTCCATGGAAAAATTATTTTACATCATGTTATTTTCATAATTTATTTCTAAGATGCTAGCACTATTTCTTTCTCTGCTTGTTATCAATTCAGTACCTTCATTCTAAGGTTTTCTTTTCCATTATTATTGCATATTCACTGTTGAGTGAATCAGTGTTTCTCATAGTGTGATATAGATCATTGATCTTTTAAATTGGTGAAAATATGTTCTTTGTGCACTTTTTTCTGTTGCAATTTTATGCAAACTCAAAGTACAAGTGTAGCATCACTCTGACAGTATGATCTTTTTGTAGCTTTTTATATTAAATGTACATTTGTACCATAGAGCACACTTTGCATTTGTAGGCATTATAGGATTATTACTAGGAAGGGTAATATTGTCCTTCTGTCTGTTCATGCCTCTTACCGTAGATATGGGGGTCTACGAAAGAGTAAGTTCATGCCCTAATGTTTCCCTTTTATCTCTCTCTCACTTGATGGTAGGAAATTGCAAATTCAATCTAACATGGTTTTCATGAAACTATACTGCCTCTTTTTTCTCCAATGTTTTATGATTAATTCAATGTTTCTCCTCACCTTCATTACTTACTAATTGACTAGCACGTGCTAGAAAAAGTTGTAAAGTTTTCTTATTTTCTCTTCTGAAATCAGGATAGTCTTTGTTATATTAACTGTCTAATCACTCACCTTATCATTTTGTTGACAGCTTACTCCTCGTGTCAATGGGGAAATACCTGATGTGAATGATGCAACCTTAGACCATGAACGGCTGTCTGAAAGGTTTTGATCTTATCGTATGCACTATATCAATTTCTTGTTGATTGTTTTATTTTAAATTGTTCACTACCTATAGTCTGCTCCAATTTAGCCTGTTTTTAGAAAGAAAAAATTGCTTTGGACTTCATTTTAGTCTTTAATTCTGTGGTTACTGCATGCTATGATGTTTAATTTGCCTTTTCTTTTTGAAAAAAACTTTGTGGTTCTTTCATTTTGCCAGAAGGTTCTCTCGAATTTTGTTCCTCTTAATTCGCATCATGTTCAAAAAATATTTAAGCTAGTGATTTTAATATCTGTGTGGAATATGGCTCTTAAAACGACATTGCCATCCTTATTGGGTCTGTATTTTCTAATTTTGTGGTTACTTACAGGTAAAATATGACATAAAGATACTTCCTGGCATGATAGTGAAAATTTTGCCTTTGACATCTGACCTTTCATACTCTACATTTCATTATCCATTATAAATTGGTTTGTGTTTATTTGGTTATGATTTTATTTTTTTTTGGTTTCAGGTTGGCCACTTATGTTTAACTGAATTTGCAAATTGAGGGGTGATGGAAATTGCCAGGTCTTTCATTTTGTACTATGATTAGTCCTTTCTCTAGCATCACCTTTTATACTTGCATTTATCATGCTTTATATTTCCATAGGCAGATGCACAGATATGCAACAATGATATTTCAATATGAAAGTCATTGAAACTTGGCATAATTTCTGTTTTCTTTATCTGCATCTGCTGTTTTTCTTGATAAATCTTCTATTATGATGTCTTTTTTGATAGTTTCGAGCATTAGCAGATCAGCTGTTCCGCAATCCAGACTACCACAAACATGTTAGGAGGCAGATTGTCAAGCAGGTAAGATGCTGCTTCACAAAAGCAAACATCTCTTACCTTATTTTCGGATGTAATTCTGTTAGATAAACATTAGCTATAGTGATAAGAACAAAAGAACCCTTTCCTTTACAAATACTTGGACTTGTTATTTCTCCTCATTGAAATAGGAGATGGTCATATCTTTATTTTTAGCATTTTTTCCCTGCTTTTGTTTGTGAGATTTATTGTGTCTCTGTATATATGGGCAAACATGAACACATGAGAAAACAAAAGGTCTGACTTTGATATGTGCAATTTGTAACACCATCTTGGGAATAAGGTTTTCTTTTACTAACTTGTATTGTAATACACATCGATACAAGTTCAAAATATAAAAGATTTCCATGTATTTGTGTAGATATGTACCTACACATTTATGATGCCTAGAGAGACCAAGAGCATATATTGTTTGTTGATAATATAATATATATATATATATATATATATATATACCCAAACTATAGTCCAATGTTTGATTTGGTACCTAAAGTTTAAAAATGCACAATTAGGTAATTGAACAATGCTTCTTTTTATTAGTTTGCCAATGAGACTAACACTGTTAGTCAAATGGGTCTTATGTCCAAAAACAACCAATAAAAACATGTCATCTGTCTAAAAAAGTGCTATGTCATTTTCATCTTTCTTTTTTATTCTTTTATTAATTTCTTTTATAGTTTTGAATTAAAAATTTTAAAATTGGAAAGAATTTTTTTCTTTTTTAATTAAAAAATTCCAAATCAAATATTTCTTATGTTGAACTTTTATCAAGATGCATTTATTTTCATAATTATAAAGGATATATTATAAAATTAAATGCAGGTATCAACATAGTATTTACATTTATCATATTAAACACATGTCTGTCCCCATTTTTGCAACTTCATGGGATAAATATTTGTCTGACAAGAAACTTAAGCCTGTCTAAATTCTCAATTTGACACAAAATAACTTTTGACAAAACTTTATATGATTTCTTTGAAAAGAATTTAAAGCAATTAGTAATCACGCTTTAAAAAAGTTAACATTTTCCAGAGTTATATATTTGGTGGAGTATATTGCATGAATGTGGATATTGGAGTTAAAATCATTTTTAGGTGCTCTAATTTCTCTTGCAGACAATTTTCTAGCCATCCTCCAAGTTTAGTTTCTTATGGTCTCTGATCATTAATCATTTTGTGTCTCTCTCTCTCCCCCCCCTCTTTTTATTTTTAGGTAGTATGAACCTTAATACAGATATTCTAGTGTCATATTTTTATTTCAGCTTTACTATAATGTGAGCTAGATAAGCACTAAGTGAAGTGAGATTAGAAATATCGTTTTTATGGTTATATTTACTCTCTATTGTTCTTTTATTTTTCTTTTTAATTTCTTAATTTTCAGCTAAAACATTCCAAAAAGTTGTATGAAGGTTATGTCCCAATGAAGTACAAAGGCTACCTGAAAAAGATGAAAAAGTGAGATATTGATTCTTGTTGACTTTCTCCCTGAAGAATAGAAAAGATTTTTTAATGATCTCAAATGAGTAATTGCTAACTCATTTAGTGCAAAATTTTTTGTTCCACTAGATCTGGGGAATGGGGAGATCATGTCACTCTTCAAGCAGCTGCTGACCGAGTAAGTTGAAATTTCATCTTCTTGATTCCTTAGAATCACTTGTTATTATTGCCCCCTTGAAATGCATTTTTTCCAAGCTTTTGTCTATTGTTTGTATCATATTATAAATAGCTAGGGCCCAAAACGAGCAAAGCAGAGCATCTCTATGTTCGGCCTCGGCTCGGCTAAGTTTTATCGATCTAGAACACGAGCTGAGCTTTACATGAACTAAAAGACCTTGTTTGAACTCTGCTTGTTTAGTTTAGCTAAGTTTCGAGCTGGACTCAAGCTCTTAACAAGCTTGTGGCTTAAGTTAAAAAAAGACTAACTGGTCTTTAAGTCCTCAAAAAGCAAATGTTTGGCTCACTTTATGTGGGCCCAGCATGTGAAGACCATTATTGCCGATTGACTTGTGGGACAAAGGTGACTTTTTTTTTTTAATTTTTTTATAGAAACCATGGCTCTTTATTCTCACTTGTTCTTTTGATGTGAGATGGTGGGTAGAATAACTTCTTTCAAGTCTCATTTTTTATCACTAGTGGTCATTTTGGGTTTATCAAAATTTAATCTACAAGAATAATTTTTATAAAAATTATGGATGATTTTAATATATGTAATATATACTTTCTAATGTTGTAAATATTAAGTTGTGTTTTGAACTTAGAAGATATTAAAGCTTAAAAGTAGTAACTTGAAAAGGACTAAACAAGCTCTTATTGAGATTTTAGCAAACTTGTTCATGACAGCTTATCAAGCATGTTCATGAGTGTAAATGAGCCGAGCTTCCCTATGTTTAAGTTTTGTTCATTTATTAATCGAACCAAAAAATATTGTTTGAATTCATTTGTTAAGCTTCATAAACGAACATAAACAAGATCTAACTTAACTTGTTCACGAGCTAGTCATAATGCACTCTGTTCATTTACCCCAACAAATTGCTCAGATTTTCTACTATGTCTGAAATTTGAAGAGTTATGCTGGCCAAAAGCAGCTAAAGTCAAGCCGACATAGGCCATGGCATTAAACTCTACTTTGTCTGCAACCTTTGTAGGGGAAAGCCTTGTCTACCACATTTAACTTGCGGATTCTACTCTTGTATTGAACTTATAAAAAACAGGTTACATTAGTATATTAAGCTGCATTAGAGTTTTTCCATCCTTAAAACTGAATCAGTTTCCTAGAGTTTTTATGTCATTAATATCCTCTGTGGACCTGTTAAACTTTCTCTGCTACTTACATTCAAAATGATGGCCTTAAAAGTCCTTTTTGGTTTGATAAATCATGTCAGAGAAATGACTCTGTGAATAACTATTTCGGATAAATTCTTTTAATGAGCACATGTTTCAGCATTGTTGTCATTGCATACCAGTTAATGTCTTGTACAGATATCAACAAACATACTCGCTGTCTATTAGAAAAGGCCTTTGTAAGATCCTTTAAAAGTTGTTTGAGTAAATGACCTGGATCTTATGTTGTACAATAGCTTCTTGGATAGAAATGGTGATGGACTGCCACATTTTCATTATTAAGCTATGTTTGGGGTTTCATATTTATATAAGGGCTTTTTTATTATTATAATTTAAACATTAGAAATTTCTCTTTCTATATTGTTTTATTCTTCCTTGGTTCTCTTCTTTCTTTATTCTTCTTTCTCCTACCTGTTTCTATTTCTTCCCCCAATTCTCCTTATTTTCCATTTAGCCTCCTTTACTCTTGCTGTATCATCTTTCCCTAAACCCACTATACATCAATTTTGGTATTAGTGCTGCTCTGTGTGCCTAAGGTTATATTGGGAATTCATTTTTATACAAGGGTATATCACTATGCTTACTGTAAATACTAAATACTTTGGTTTGTAGTTTTAGGCAGCTTTGGAATTATTGGAATGTTGAACCTAGAATTTTCTCTCCCTAAAGTTTTCTATCTTTCTTCTTTTTCCTTCCGATTTGCTTTTGTGCTCCATTCGTCCTTGTTTCTCCTTATTTCTCTGCTTATCCTCCATTTCTCTCTCTACCCTATCTTTTCGAACATGTTCATCAAGTGGTTTATGGAGATAGGATAAAATTAGTTGCACACCTACAAGGTTATTCTATCTATTAGCTGTTTTATTGAGTTTTCAGCTTTTAACGTTGACCTTTGTGTCATCAACTGCAGTTTGGAGCCAAAATTTGTCTTGTCACCTCTTTTCGTGACGCTTGCTACATTGAGATCATGCCCAAAGAAGCAAGTCCTACTAGAGGTAGGTGTTATTTCTCTGTCTTGCCTGAATTCTCTTGTTGCTATCCTTTCTGTTACTTGATATAAATTTCATATCTTATTAACTTTTAAATCCAGCTTGCTTTCTTCTCTTATATTAGTTTTATTTTGAGTACTGGTAATAACCTTTCTTACCTACGTGAAGTGGTTAATAATAAGAAACTGTCTTTTCACATGACCATCAATAGTTATAGTACATAGAGGATATGATTAACCTTATGCAAAGCCAAGGTTTGCCTTGCTTGCTTCTATTTTTAATCAAGCCTACTCTTAGTAGAAGTAAAATAATATTCATTTGGTAGTAATATTTTAAAATGGTTTTGAATTAAATATCTGTAAATGATGATTATCTGATTGTGTTGGTTGCCCACCCTATAATTTATTCAAATACCACATCAAAAGAAATGCAAGTGAAACCCTATCTGGTTGTTTACACTCCCCTGACTATCTAACTATGTTGTCCATACCCTTTCACCGAAGACTAGGAGGTTATTCCCCATCCAAAGAACTGTGGCAAGCATAAATATTTACACATCTTTTCTTCGTTTATAGCAGTTGCTAGATGTTTGAAATTTGCTTCAACTACTTCCCAAGACTTGAGTAATCAATGCAAGAAAAACTAGCAATGAACTGCAGGAATTTTTGGCAGAATCAATATTGGCATTGAACACAAGCAAATCTTAAGGAAACAGGCAATTACTGAACAAAGAGCATAGAAGTGTGCTTTTAAAATAGTTGCATTAGCCAGGGACTTAAGATCACAGGGGTTACAGTATCCATTAAGTGTAGGAATTAGTGCTTAACGTTCGCCCAAGCAGCACATAAAATTTATGCTCAACAGATTTTCTCAAATTTAAAAGTTGGAATGGATAAATTTCAAGCAATAATAGGAACTGCTGGAGATGATTTTCTGCTGTGTCCTTTTGACATGTGTGTGAGTTATTCCTCAATCAACCATATCAATTAATATAATTTGTTGTATTCAATTGTTACTTGGATTTGTTTGGAACCTTGTTAAGTTTTGCATAAAAGGTATATACTAGTACTATATTGCCAATCATACATCTTCTCATTCTCCAATCATAAAGTCCCAACTAGCAGATCCAGTATTCATACCAGGCAATATGACCCTTATTTTATCAGCTGATGCTAATGGTTTTAAGAAAATCTTTATCTGAGCTGCCTGTTTTTTCATTTAATTTACTTGTTTTGAAATCTCTAAGTGACGGTAAACATTGTTGTGTATTTCAGAAGTTTGGCTAAGCTTCTGGAGTGAAGTACATTACAATTCATTGTATGCAAGTGGAGTGAAACCACTTTACTAGTTTCATTTCTTTTTCTTCACCTTTTACCCTATTGTTTCTGTGGCATCAGTCATATTAATTATAAACTCCATCCCTCACTGGATATATATATATATGTTTACAGATGTTCCCACCAGAGCACCAAGAAGAAAGCATTGGCTTTTTTAGGATTTATGGCTCATTCACAGTTTATATTTCTGCTGCATGTACATCTTCTTTACCTTTATACATACTACCTTGGAAACTAGAGCCTGCTGTTGTAATCTTATAGCTATTTGATAACTAAAATTTTACTTTGTATACAAATAATAATAAAGTATTGATTGTGCAGTCACTTTCACTTAGCAAGCATCCTAATTTGTACCACTAGCAATTAGTTCAAGTGGTAAGGGAGTTGGAGCTTGGGTAGAAACTATATATTATAGTAAAACTAGATAAAATTTAGACTTGAAAATTTTAAACCCGATAACATGGAACAAAAATTATATAAAAATGTAATTTAGTAAAAATTATATATGGATTTGACAAAATCTATATAAATATTTTTAATGTTTCTATTTAACATGTATTTGACAATAAATAAATTTGTCATATCCTAATACTGAATTTAAAAGGTACTTTTATCTTAATCCCTCCAATAAATATACACGTAATACACTAAATATATACTAGTAGTAAATTTCTTCCACTACTAGTCTTTCAATTGTAAAAACTCCTATAATGAATTAATTTGTCCAAAATTATCATAATTTATTACTCGGACCATAGCCATTGATAACTTAGTACTTCTGCCATCTCCATGCAATCTGTAATAAACAAATTTTGAAGGTTTGTATGTTGGGCTGTCCAATTAATTTCATCCCTGATGTTACCAAGGATGATCACTATAAACGTAAGCACATATGATCTCCAAGTTGCTGGCTACATTGATGCCAAGTTTCCCATGTTGGAGATGGGCGACCAGGGCCTTGACATGGAGCATTCAACCAAGTCAGTAACATTTATATATGCAAGTTAGGTTTGATACGACCACAAATTTTCTCCTTGCTTCGCACTTCACGTTCAGGCCATGGCTTGATCAGTCGATTTAGATTGCCAAAGGTTTTTTAATGTTTGGCTTCTTCTACTTACTCCTAACACGCGTAAGAGAGTGGGAAAAAAAAAACATTTTTGATACCGATAAGTACCTAAAAGAAATCATACAATCTTGAATAAAAAATCTAATAAAGGATGGTAGCATCCAAGTCTGATTATATAAAGATGTCTTGGGACTTCTTTCAATTATTACAGGATTCTGATTGCTCAGTCAGACAAGCCCCCTTGAATAACTCGTTAGTTTTCAACAAATTGAACCAAAAAAAAAAAAAAAACCGACACCCACTTCGACAGCATCAGACTCGTTACCTTAGAACTAGAGTAATTTCAACAGTATAAAAAAGGAGTTTCCAAAGGTTCTGTAAAAGACCAGCACCTGTACATTCTAAGTTCTAACCCACTACGCTTCCACTTGTATTGGAGTCCCAAAACCAGAGCACCAAAATAAAGCTCCCCAGAAGCTGAACTTTAACTTCCAGTCACCAACTCCCATGATAATATTACATTCATGCGTTACTATAAGTTCCATCAACCACCCAATCTTTAGGATTCCTTCTCTCCGAGTTTTTTTTTTTTTTAAACAAAAAGAAATGTAAAAATAAGAGGAGATAAATGGAAGAGGAGAGGAGAGGGGAAGGGGGACAATAACAAGAACCAAAGTATACGGCACATAATGCTGGCCCCTCAAAACCAGTCCTAACAGTTAAAATACACACTCCTTGTTTCTTTTCCTCCCATTCCACATTCTATCAAGTGCAGTGTTCAAGACATTCACACACTACCCTTGTCCTTTATTAACCCCTCACAGATTCAGAGTTTATTTGGCTACTACTGCCAGCAGGCGAATTGGATCCATTCATGGGCATAGAACGCTGAGAAAAGTCCATCAAAAGCTTTCTCTGGGCTTCATTTGTGTGAGGAAGACTAGCACGTAGAAGTTCACAAGGCATTTCACGCCTTATAGCTTCTGAACCTATTACTTCTGTGGTTGGCGGAGACTCGTTATGTATTGAATGCATTATAGTCTCATATTTACTCACACAATACTTGGTAAGAAGTGCGAAAAATTCATCAAATGATGCCCTCCACAAAGCATAATTAGGCATGCTGCAATTTCCAGATGGATGACTTAAAAGTTGAGTGGCCCTTTCAAGAACTGATTTTAAAATAACCGAAGCACCATCCCCAGCAGGGCTTCCAAGGGGCCTAAGTGGTGGCTGCTCTGAAGAACAAACAACTGCAACAAGGCAAGCACTAAGAGCACGAAGATCCATGCCATTAACACACATAGAAACAGTCTTTGCAAGATTAGTAGTTGTCTCGGCTGCTTCCAGATCAGAAGAAAGACCACCAAACAAGAATCTCAAGTGACGGAAAATGGCCATGCATACTATTCGAGTAAGCTCACTTCCAGGGATGAGAAGCTGAAGGAATCTGGTTAGTAGCTTACGGCCCTTTGCAAGAGAGACTAATCTTAGGAACACAATGTCATCTTTGGGAGCACAGCTAACTGCATGCCCACCTTTGCTAAGTGGATCAACAAGCTGAAGTGATGCCGCCAAACCTTCAAGCAGGATCTGCCGCCTCCGTCTGAGCTGAGCCCCACCATCTTGGGGTTGACCAAATTGTATGAGACGGTCAATATCATCTACATCAAGAAGAAGACAGAGACCATCTTCAATGGTGATTCTAGCTGCAAGCATAGGTTCCTGTTCCAGAGGCCTCTCAGTGTTCTGTTCAGAACCTCCATCACCAGAACCCAAGGGAGGATCAACTTCAAGCAGAGGACGAGGTCTACGGACCTTCCCAAGTGCATCAACATGGAGATGCAAATGCTGCTCTCCGCTGTTACGGGATCGAGAATGTAATTCCTTCATGTGAGATGGGCAAAAATGATGTTTAGCCCTGGATCCAGAAGATCTTTTGGCAAGACAAGCTTGGTGGTAATAATCATCTACATAAGGATCATTATTATGCGTTGCAGCATGCTGCATCTTAAGAATACTCTCTATCTCTTCAGCAGTCATATACTTGGATCTGAATTGCACCAACCCACTCTCACTTTTCTGGCTACCAGTATCAGAGCTTTGCTGAGAAAAAGTATGCTCTGCCTGTTTCTTTGTGATGATCTAGTTCGTTGATCCCTAAGATCAGTCAGTCCAAGCATCATTTTATGTGATGAAGGATGGGAATTATACAGCTGAGATTGCAATGCAGCAAAATGTGCCAAAGATGGCTGAACTGAATGGTGCAGTCTCTGCTGTTGCAACTGTTGTCTTGGTGACATTAACTGAGGGGACATTAGGCCATTTTGATGAGGTATTTGCTGTTGCAACATACTATGCAAAAGTCCAGCATGATCTCCATGTAATAGAGCAGAGTGGTTAACCCAGTGATTTTGCGACCTGCTACTAAAAGATAGGCCAGGAGATGTTAACTGGGACATATTAGCACCATAATGCAATCCATGAGACAGACCAGCCAAATGAAGACTGGAGTTAGACATTGGAGAGAGGCTTGCTGCAGAGAAGGGTGGCTGAGATCCACAAGTAAGAGCAGGAATTTTTAGGTGGCCAGGTGAAGACTGTTGGCATTTGCTACCAGGAGGAGGGAAAGATGTGAAGGTTGATTTGGGTCCAATAACTGTTTCACTTGAGAAGTGATGTGGCTGTGGTTGCTGCTGGGGATATGAGGAAGCTCTATACAAAGGCTTTGATTCTGAACTATGAGCAGAAGAAGGTTGTGGCTGTGAGGACCATCTCTTGACTTCTTGAGAATCTTCTGCATCAAATGAGTGCTGATCCATCCAGTTTACATACTCCCATCTTGAGCCCAGTCAGTAGCAGATGAGCCTGAAAAGAATTGTTCACAACATGAAACATAAGCAAATAAAATATGAAAGTTATCAACCATCGTGGAAAGAATAAAATCGTACATTACTCAACAAGGAATTTCTAATTAACAATTCATACATTTTACGCAAATAAAAAACTCTATCAGGTAATCTTAAAAGATGAGAAATTTTAGGTTAAATAAAAGGAAGCTGAATAAGAGCAATTGCAATATCACACTCAAGTTTATCCTTTTAGATAACCAACTTTACATAGAAATAATAAAGAAATTTAAAAAAAAAAAAAAAATCCAACATTCACATAATTCACCATAAAATCATGTTAGGACTAGAACAAAAGCTTGCACACACATTGGAAAAATATAAAGGCAATAAGCTTGAATGGGCTTGAAAAAGAAAATGCAGAAGAAAGTAAATTCAACTATATGTCAAGCATGTCCATGTAGGAAAAACAGAGAGACCAACGTCACCTGGAAGCGAGGGCATTATCAATCTAAAAATGAAATATTAATTATAAGACAGGACTCTTGACAACTTCCATTCAATCTAAAAATCTAACTTCATATTTAAATATCTAATTCCAGTGAGATTACCTCATTAATGTTGAAAAAATAGAAAAATACAAATTTGTCTTCTTTTTCTCATCCATAATGATGAATGAAAATTTTATGCGTGTGTGTATGTATGTATGTATATAAACACAGTAAGTTTCGCGTAGATCATAACAAAGGAGACAATATGTAAAATAAATGAAAGGCAAGAATTAAACATGATATTATTTGTGCACATACGAGTTTCCTAACTCCATTAGAACAAATGATAAAGCCCCATAAGAAGAAACTTTGATACTTTAATATTTGTAATTTTAGCACAATTAGTTTAGTATCTTACTCTAAATTCTGTCTATTTTCCATGTATAGAGGCAGAATCACAATTTCTGCAAGGATCGGCTTTTTTGGGTAGTTACATTTATTTTCTTGAAGCCTAAGTTTGCCGAGTTAGTTTCTTATAGGCAAATTAATTCCAGTAGGTTTGGGAGTCGTCTAGAAGCCATTAAAAATATGGAAACATCTATGTTATCTTAATCCAGTATGCTTTCTGCTAATCAAATTATGTGTGCTTATCTCTCTTTTGCAAATAAAATTATGTCAAACCCTAATCAAGTCCTAAACCTTCACCCTAATCCATAAAGCACCACAAACCCTAGGTAGGCAGACTTGCCCCCAATTATCCTACAAGCCTACAATCAAATTTTTTATCCTTTCACTACCATAATTTAGTAACATAAACTAAATTCAGAATTTCTTCTATATAAACTAGATTAACAAAATTTTTTTACAGTGCTAATTAATAAATACCAATTTTCTTTCCATCAAAATCATCATCATCACTGAAAAAAACACGATCAACAAGTCCTTTTTTTTTTAAGTGGTCATAAATTAACTCACATTGGTTATTTTGGGTACTAGGTTTCCTAAATATAAAAGAGACCCCTCCATGTTTCAAAGAAGAGTCATCAACAAATAACAAATCTTAAATCTATCTCTAAAAAATAATAATAAAAAAAAACACTATGTATGAAGTGTGGCATGGTTGTTCCAGGGAGAGCGGTGAGGGGTGCTTAATCCAGGGATTTTCAAGCAAAAAAGTGGAATAAAAATTTTATTGTTTTTCAAATATCAACCGAATCTACTTTCTACTCACTTTCCCTAAAAAGAGAAGCAAAAAAAAAGTATTTATGAAAGGTGGAATTGCTGTTCCAGGGTGAGGGGTGCTTGATCCAGAGATTTACAAGCAAAAATGTGGAATAAAAATTTTCTTGTTTTTCAAATATCAACCAATATTACTTTGTTCATTCATCAATACTGATTATAACTGCAATATAAAGGCACAAAATATGGCATAATTCTACTCACTTTCCCTTGAAAAAGATCCAGATCTATCACCAATAACTCCTGGATTTCTCGGTCCTGTGACAACCCTATTCAACTGCAGAAGAAAGAGAAATATATTAAAATCCAATCAACATAAAAGAACAACAAAAATAAAACAGCAACAGTAGCAAGAGAACAACAGAAAGCAAAAAAATATGTGCCTCTGGAGAATTACATAATTACATGCATGCTAAGATATTCAATCTGCCAACACGGGGCAAAAAATGGTCTTGGAAAAAGTCTTTAGGGAAAAAGAAAAATAAAAATGGAAAGGTCATCTTATCGAAAACAGTAATTCAAACTCCCTTCTCTCCCATTTTACACTAGTTCATATAAGGTAAAAAGAGGTCTATCTTAACCCAAAATTGTTGCGGAGATGAAGGAATCATTTACTCTGAAGCAGTCATAGGAACAGATCTAGCAGAGACGAGGTGAGACTAAAAAAATTCAGATAATCTGGCTATAAGCCATGATAGTAAAGGCTTGTACTCTTACCCAATCAGTGCTTCCAATTACACCCTCATTTTTCCTCTCCACACCCCCTCTTTTTTTTTTTTTCACAATTATCTTTAAATGAAATTACTTAATTACCCTTTTTCATCTCGGTTTTAAATCTCCAGATGTGCATGTGTGGTACAATCTTTTATAACTTACCAGCTATAAAAAATCTGGACCTAAGTTTTACAATTTATGAGATATGCATATCGGGTAAGTTTTATTACTTTACCGGATTTTCATAATTATAGGATGATTTACAAATTGATAGACAAAAATTATACTTTAATAGAAAGGCATCTTAATTATTAGCATTGGCGTCTTTGATTTCTCCTTGATTTCAATGATCTGAGCACGGAATCTCTTTTAAAAGTTTCTGAATTTGCAAACCCGAAGCCTTAAAAGTGGCGAAGGCGTTTGAGAAAAGAGTAATTAGTAATTTTACTTAGAAATAATTGAAAAAAATGTGAAGAGTAAAATGGGGTGCAATAGATGTCTCATATCATTCTTAGTAAAAATAAATTTTCATCATTTTTAATTTTAGACTTAAATAACTTCTTAAATGGGATAGATTTTGAGTGCATAAAATAAATTGAACAATTAAATAATATTCTTAGAATTTTTGAAAAAAAAAAAAAGAACAAATAGAAGCTCTCATCTCTTTATCTTATTATCACAATAAATAATTTTCATTATTTTTATTTAAAATTTTAGTGCATTTATCCAAAAAGTTTATCAAGTATTTCCCGTCATAAACTAGAAACAAGCTGAAAATACTTAGCAAGAACTAGATCTATCATTTAGCAGCTTTTAAGGTAGACGTCCCTTATCTGAAGGCCAATAACGATCTCGTTGTTCTGATGATTATCAATGGCTTTTGTGAGAATCTGATCCAGCCCAGAGAAAGAAAAAAATTTGACGAGGAAGAATAAGGCTTACCTTCCTCACTTAAGCCTTAACCCTAAGCTTTAACCTAGACATAACCTGCCCAATCCGACCAACCACAGTTCTAAGTAAAACCCAAAAGAAGTCTCCAACAAGTGAAAATGGTGATCAACAACAAAAATATAAAGACCAGTCTATGGATTAGAAACATCTATAAAAACTAATTGATCACCACAGGGCATGACATTGTTGAAACCTAGGGGCAACACCTTAATAAGACTTGACAAGAATACACGCATGGTCTCACTGCGTCGCGACTCAATTAATCCTAGGGCCTGCCTCTATTCAAGAGACCAAAGATGGCTCTATCCAAACTTAACTAGTTCACCCACAGCCACTAGTCTGTACATAACTAAGAATCTTTTCAATGTCAAACAGACCTCCCCCAAAGATAAATTTGTTGAGCTAATTTCCCCTAATTTACAACCACCTTCATTAAAAGACCCATTGCTCTAGCTAATTGTCCACTGCAATGTCATTATTATGTTACATGTAGCTTTGCCTAAAGATACTGGTTGAGGTAGATTCTTATTTTAATCAATCAAACCTCTTTCAAATTATACAAGCTTTTTTCAAAGCGTGTGGCTTTATGGATATAGATGATGAAATGTAATGATTAAAACTGTCACAAGAGACACAATGTTTCAACTCTGTTGCCTAATTTGGAGAATATCACATGTTAATCTCTAAGATACCATCAAGCCATTCCGCAAATTTACTTTACAACAACTACAACTTAGGTGACTGATTCAATTAATTACGTCAAACCATGCACAGGAGCACAACCTTGATTATTCCTAAAACACAACTAATTGGACAGCATCTTGATATATGCAGCGTTATCAATTAAGATGAATGGCAAATAACAAATAATAAAATGCTAATTTATTTTTTGAAGAACAAAAGATCTCTTTGGACAAAGCTCCTGTTTACCTTAGATTGGAATATTTTGTAGAAAATTTTCCACAACATCCAATTTCCTTACCTTCTTGATTGGATTTTTCCCCTAGTTCACCAGTGTTGTCCTAAACAAGTACCATTGGTTGGACTAGGTTTCACTTAGGGCCTTTTGCTTGAGTTGGGCATTTTTATTTTGTATCTTTCTTGTTCCTACTCATTTGACCAAAGGACCAATAGGTTTCTCTTGAGCCGGCCCATTCCTTGACTTTGAGCCTCCACACCGCGCCAACACACTTTCCTTCTTTTGTCCTCATTATCCCTTCCTTCTCTCCATCCAGCTATTTCAATATCTTTCCTCAACCTCAACACTGTAACTAGTACCTATAAGCCTCTTATTATAATATTTAATTATTATTTTGCTCTACTTTGCTTGAACTTTGGGATATTCAACTCTTAGTTTACCTTCACAACTTCTACTCTTTGTTTTTATCAATCTCTCCCTCACTATCTCATATCACAAGCCACTACTGCAACTTAATTTTTTTAAAATCATTTCTTTAACTTTCTATGTTCTTTCTAGTATATATTGTCTCCTTGTTTTCCATCATATGGTTAAAAAAAAAAACCAAAGTGCTGTAGTTGATGGATTGGGGAATGATGAGGGGCCCATTTTTTCAAAACGAATTTACTAAAATAATAAATAAAAATTGCAATTTTCAGTCAATTTTGTTTTTAATTCACAAAATTACAAACTTAGATCAAGAGCAAAACCTAAGTTAGGTGAATGGAGGCACTAGACTAAGACATCCTTAGCAAGCCCAAAATAAGAATCACATATCCAACGTAAAATCCTCATTAAATATCCTCTAATGCATGATGATCTTAGGCCAATCTACCAATCACACTGCATTTCTAAATTTTGATGCTTTATCCGACACGTTAGATGAATTATTCAGTAAACCCCAATCTCCAATCTCTCTAATAGCTTGAAATTTCCTCTACATCAATCGCAATGGTCATAACATGGGTCTAATTACTCCCCATTATTGAGGTCATATATCAGCCCATGCTAAAATACAAGGACATGCAAATGTTAAGCCCCTACTCAAACATTGAAGAACAAGATGATAAGGAAATAGCTTTGTAAAGCATGCTTAGTACCTAGAAGCTCAATTATGAGTGCAACATGCAAAGAGATAAAACAGTACCAGTTCATCTTTCTTTGACATTTTTCTAACAAAAGTCATAACTATATGCAAATGTAATTTGTGATGCAAAACAGTCATAGACATAAAAGACGTTAGTTTACTGATTTAATTCCTTTCACAATTAATTCATATATCAAAAAGTCACATTAGTTATGAGATCATGCGTAGGAAAATACATAATTTAATTCCTTTCACATTCAATTCATATATCAAAAAAGTCCCACTAGTTATGAGATCATCAGAATGAAAATACATCAAAGAATCTTCTTGTTTTAGTTTTTTCCTAACACCTGAAACTTGGATTGTGAATGGTAACTCTCACTTGATTAGTTTGAATTATTAACATATCAAAATCAGTCCCATTAGTTATAATTGATAAATGGGAGAAACTACACATCCAACAATCTTCTTTCAGTTTTTTCTAATTTCCAAAACTTTGGGTTATGATTGATAATAATCCAGATCACAAATCATACTTGATTAGTTTTTAATCATCTAGAGTTCACATCATGATAAGTTATTAATCCATTCCTTACACAAAAAAATTCAACATAGATCACAAACTACCCATAATTAGCACTCTTGACCACAAGTCAAGACATAATTTTTAACACAAACTCCTCTACAGAATACAGCACAAAGACAATGTTACATAACTAACTATCCTCAAATATAACAAATATCAATAAAACATGAAAAACAAAAATCCAAATATTTCACAAAAAATCAATTAAATAAAATGGCCAGAAGCAACTTAAGAAACAGGCATATCAAATCTTATAAACAACAATTAGTGAGAAATGTTAACTATTGACATTGATCATACGGCAACATTTATAAATAAATAAACATACCTTTGCAAAAGTACTAGCCAGATCATCCATGTCTGATAAAGATCCTAAACCTACAACCTGCTAATTAAATAGCAGGAAAATTAGAGCTGAAATAGTCATATTTCAAAATCTAGAGATACGGAGAGTTGAAAACAAGAGTTAAGCACACAATTGACTACTACATATAGGTGAAGGGACGGGCATCAATATCAATAACCTAAAAAAGTAAGGAAAAATAAAATAAAATCAATATGCATGAGTGCAGAAAACAATGGCATAAATTCCTTCACAACATGAACAAAGTGCAATAGAAAGCTAAATAATAACTGCTTCACCTGACACATAACAATAGAAATATAGGAATCACATGTTCTGTTAAAGCTTTAGTTTATGAGAGCATCTTTCTGCTTTCAGATATCCCTTGTCAACAATTAAAGCAACTATTTCTTTTTATCACATTTTACCCTAAATTTCAAATTTGAACATAAAATCATATCGCATTTACGAGGAAATATTAGTAGAATAAATATCAATAGTAAGATGTCTTCATACATCTTAATGTGCTCAAATTGATCACACATTAACAAAAATGAAACTTCAAATAGACAAAGTTACTAATTTTCAAATTGACAACTCCCTTCACTTGGGCAACAAAATTTGGAACACAAGCCAATTGGGGAAGCCTCAAAACCTAATTATTGTCTGACTAACTTGAATAAGTAGCAATTTTAAAATTTCAAACTGACAGGCGTAATCTTCTTTTTAAGCTTTTTAAAACATTAATATCCCAAATGACCGGAACTTTTTATTATTCAGATGAAGTATGCATGAATCAAATTTAAAGCCACCAAGCATACTAAGGCAAGTTCCAATCGCCAGGCGTTAATTTGACATTATGAGACAACTTAGACTACAGTTCAAGTGGCAAATAAGAAATTAAGGCCAACAAACTCCATGAAAAATTTTAGGCTCAGAACAAACTCCAATACAAATTACGTTTTAGGGTCATATTATGGAATGAAAAAGTAGCAGTAGCTACAATGCAATGCGGAAGGATCATTGCAAATGAAACTTCAATTCACCGAACAATTCATAATCAAAGGAATGAAATCTAACCTCTCCTCTATCAAACAAATGGTACTCATCATCTTCAGTGGATGCAAACACAGGATCATCCTCTTCACCATCTTCTAGACCCCCCAACTCTTCTTCCACAGCATTTTGACCAAAAAATTCGTACTGGGATGCATCAAAAAGCGCATTATCTGCCAAGACATGTAACTAATTAGCAATTAAACAGTACCATAGAATCCGATCAACCAAAATAACATAGCTTAACAAACCACCAAATCGTAAGAAACAGAGGAAAAAAAGGAACAAAAATCTCAACAAGAAAACAAGAAAAAAAAAAAAAGAAAAACTTTGTTTATTTGAAGGTAAACAAGTAATCAAGCAAAGACAGTAAAGCTAGTGGGTTAACGATTAAGACCCGTTTGGTAGCTGAGAAAATGAAGTAAAGATCCAAACTTTCCAAGGAAATTTATTTCCTTTCGCATCATAAAACAAGCTATTAAGTAAAAAGGAAAAAAAAAACGAAAAAGAAAACAAGCAAATAAAAGAATTGAAAAGAAAAATGAGCAAAGAAAAAAAAAAAAGAACCTGAGGAAGTTCGAGAGAAGTTGATGGGAAGTTTGCCATCGGATCTCTCCATATTTACAAAACCAACCTAAAAAGCAAACCCTAGACACAGAGAAGAAGAAGAAGAAGAATAAAAAGAAAGATAGGGTTTGGGTTTTTTTAATTAAGATGGAGGCATGATGGGGAGAAGGCTGAAGAGTGGCAAGTTTTGTAAATTAAGGGGATTAGGAGGGTTTTTGTTTAGGTTAAGGAAGGTAGACGAAAGAAAGGAGATCTCTCTCTCAGTTAGAGAGAGAGATGGCGGGGGGGAGGGTAGAGAAAGGGGAAGGAAAGGGGTGGGGGGGTTTGGTCGTAGTTTTTAAAGAACAAAAAACTAGTTTTGGGGATTTTATTAGTTGTGTGTTTTTGAGTGCACGCCGAGATTAAGGAGAGGCACATGACATGCGATGTGGTGGCTGAGAAAATGACGTTGATGACTGATGATATAGGCAGAAACCATTAATAATAATAATAAAAAAAAAGCATATTGCAAAAGCAAAGATTCCTCACCCAAAGTTATATTCTTTGTTTCCCTTCGCCAAATTTATAATTACAGAACATTGGACTTCGCAACTGCTAAAGGGTAAGAACATTTTTTGAATTATAAATTAAAAATTTATTTTAAATTTTTATTTTAATTATAATTAATTAATTTTTAAAATTTTTATTCAATTAAGTTTTTATTTAAATTAAAAATTGATATTATTAATTTTTTATTAATTAAAATAAAATTTCTCATGACATAAATTAAGTAATTAAAATTTATTATGTAAGATAATTAATAAAACTAAATTTTAAATAAAATAATTTTTCTCATTTTTTAAGATTTTTTTAAGAGTTAAAAATTGATTGATTAAATTTTATCAGTGATTAAATTCTATCCATTTAAAAGTTCAATTTAGTCAAAAATTAAAATAAAAAATAAAAAATTGTTTAATTATAATTAATTTTTAATTTTTAAATAATTATTAAATTATAATTTAAAGATATTTTTAACCCTTTAACCTAAATTTTTTGTCTAGCCATTTTTATTTACGTGATAAAACTCTATTTTTAAAATTTGTTATAGTTAGTTTTTATTAATGGATTTTTTTTTTTTTGGTTTTGTTACTCAAATTTTTTTTAAAGTTGAATTTTATATTAAAATCTTTTAAAAGTTGATTTTTTTTTTTTGAATGAATTGTTGTTTTTGTTTTTTGAAAAAAATATTTATTTTTTATTTTTTAATTTTTTTATAACATCGTTATTAGTAAACTTACATTGGCATTCGCTTAAATTTAGCTTATGTAAAAATAGAAACACACATTTTCTTTTACAAAAGTCATTAAGATAAAAAAAAAAAGTACAAATATTAAATATATTTTTTAAAAATAATTCTATGAACCAATCAAACTCAATTCAAAACATATAGTTTGTTATTTAATAAAATTACATATTTCATTCCTATAAAAAATTATATATTTCATATATAACCTTCAAAATATTGTTTAATTTTATATTCGAACTTGCTTTTTAATTTGTTTTTCTTTGGAAAGCACAAAACAAGTAACAAAAACCCCAATAAAACAAAACCTTGATTAAAGAACAAATAGTTGATTTGTCCATACCACAAGTTGAAAATAATTGAAGCAAACCCTAACATCTATCACAAAAGTCCAAAAGAATCAAAGCAATAAAAATACTTATAAAGATAACCTTTACAACTTTGTCCATCTTATTATATATTTCCTCCAACACAACATAATTTCTCTTGCAAAGTTTTGGACATATTCAAACATAATGGAGGCTTTCAGAAAAATTGAACACAACAATAATCGATTTAGAATGCTAGACTTTTAGTTCCATTGATTTGTTACAATGTCGAATGTGAAAAATAAATAAAAATTTTTTGACATCAGCTTTCCCACTTTTTATCATATTTGGTGAGGTATTACACTTAAAACCTGGCTTCTATGCAAGATCAAACTTTAATCCAAATTAAATCCATTCCAGCTGACTGCTTCCCACCTGCCCTGTTCTTCACTTTCCCCAACTTTTCCAGCAATGACAAAAGCAAAACATCAAACAAAAGAAAATGAATAGTTTGGCCATGCATAAACCATCAATCGTAAACTGTAACCACTAGAAACAAAATTTTACTTCTAAACAGAATTTGACGATCACATAAAACTATAATTAATCAAAGAAAACTATAATTAATCAAAGAACTGATTACAGAAAATTTGACAGTTTATGTTTTGTCATAATCCAAAATTACAAGAAATCTTGAGCTACCTCCCGGTTTGGCCTGAAGCATCATTAAAAAAAGAAATAACAAGAAAAAAGGGGGATGGGGGGATCATGTCATATATATAGAAGAATCCAGATGAGAAATAACACCTGAGGGTATGTTGATACAGGGATGCATATCATCTCTTGGCATGCTATGTTGTAGAAGTTCTTTTCTTTCGCATTGTCCAAAATGCAGCATGGTAATGGTTCTGCAAAGAGCATTGTGATAAGAAAGTAAACTTTTAGGACACAACATATTAGCTTCCACAAACTTCTGTATTTAACCGTATAAGTAGCATCATCAAGAAATAGACAGCTGGTACTAGCACAATCTAAGTGCAACATTCAGGTATAATGTTACTTGGTGTCTTTGATTGACACATGATCAACCAGCCAAGCACATGTGAGCATGGGCAAGAAGGAACTGGTGAACTGTTTGATTAAGAACATGAAAGCTTAACGTTTCATTATGAGAAGATTTTGAAATTACACCCCATTTGATGGAGATCTATCAATTGCAATATGCATTCTTATTAATATGGCATCACCATAGGAAGAAGAGCACCATTTCCATTCAAATTTAATTAGATAGAACATGAAGAACAGGCAATCTACCAGAGAACAGGGTTAAAAACCTTACTTGCATCATGGATCGAGGATTTGTAGTATAGGTTGTTTCAATGGTTTGTTCTTTCTGCAGTAATGAATATGTTACAGTATCACTCATAACTGTTCCGAGACATAATTGCCCAAAAATAAGTGGACAAAAATTTTCAAGGGACAAAGAAGAACAAAATGGTGGGTGCAAATGTTACCTCCAACTGAAATCCATAATGTAAAGCAATCTTCTTTACATCTTCCAAACTCAACTCAATTGACATCTCCTAAAAGGAGGAAAAGAGAGAAAAGGGGTAAGGGAGGAAGATAGGTGAGGATAGTGGAACAACAATAATGCCAGCCAATAGAACTTACATCTTCCTGCCCATACATATCTGCAAAGTGATAAAGTAGAGGTCCAAAGTTTATCCAAACCTACCATCCAACCAACTTTTAAGCCAATCCAGAAGCAATGTGAAAGATAAAATGAACACGACTGAAGGAAACTAAATAAAACCATGTTCAGGATAAGGAACTCACTCCCCCCTCCTTCAAAATTCTTGATATGATTTCAATGTACTCAATGATGTTGTGCGCTGTGTCAATAAAGAAACAAGTCACAACAGCATCCCAGACTCCTGCAGACAGCATAAATACACTCCATAAGGTTTTGCAATCCAGTATACATATATGGTACAGATAATATACATTTAGATCAGCATCTCCACGAGTGAGTGGGTATTGCAAGTTAGTACTGTATTTTCAACCTAAACTCGCCATTAGCAATGCAAAAATATGACAAAACATTTTATCCAAGTAAGCAGGCATAAAAAGCCGGTAACCTTGGGCTGACATACCAAGAATATTCACTTTGCTTTAAGCACAAACCTAAATCTGGTTCATGAACTTACTAGCTTCAAAAACTGCATAGTATGATTTTTATCCATGCAGTGATAAGAATATTTATAGTACAGGGGTAGCAATCAGTTCGGTTTTGGTCAAGTTCATTAACTATGTTGCTCCTACTCATTTTTCTTTAAGTACCCATTTCAGACTCATATCTGTCACCTCAAACTATGTAAGGATATGAGAATATGACCCTTCAAATATAGGGGAAATCTTAGGAACAACTGAAAGCACATGAGCAAACACCCCTATCGTCAACATTCACACCAAATTTCAAGAGAACTTGGGGACAATAGAATATGAACCTTCAAATATAGGGGAAATCTTAGGAACAACTGAAAGCACATGCAAACACATACCTATCTCCAAAATTCACACCAAATTTCAAGAGAACCAGGGACAATAGAACAAACTTTACTCAAACACATGCCCATGTCTGAGATTTGCACCTAATTTCAAGCACAAAGGTTCTTGATATTCAATTCATAAACTGAAAAGTAAAAACAACCAATTTGCAAACTAAACCAATCAAAGGCATTTAAAAGTTTGGTTACATAGGATCTTGTAGTCAAATAAAATAGAGATTAAGAAATAGAAGGAACATTCCATAAATGGAGATAACAGCTAACTCTGCACACAAATGCTAAATATATACATGCATTAGCCTTGCAGGTTTACATGCATTAGCCTTACACATTTACATGCATTTCTGTAAATTATGTATGCAGTCAATTCTTAGTGGTAAGTTTACCAAACACCTTTGCTGTCCATCTTTAGTAGGTTCTACTCCAAGAAACTATGTGGAAAAGATACAAAAAGCCAATATTTACATTGGCTTTGACATCAACTCATGGTGACCGAAAGGATGTAAACCTACTTAGATATAGGATTCTAGTTATGAATATGTTTTACAGGATATTTGAGAGGACTCTCAGAATGTGCAACATTCTTCTAACAACATTGGGATGGAAAAAATTAACATGGACTTTTACACAAATAGATAAGCATATGTTGGAAATTAGGTTCATTAAATCACTATATATACCAGAAAATTTTCCATACTGCAGTCCTGGTGTGGAATGTAGGCAACTCACAATAATCTCCTTCATTCAAGGATTAGTGCTAGCATTAGATGAGTATCAATAAGAAGATAGATTGCAAACCTATGGGATCATTGTCAGCCACAAAATGGCCTATGTTATCATACCATTTCAATCATTTTTAAAGGCAGTGGTCCTACCATGTCTCAGCCTTAAAGATAAGCTTTCTACTATATATATTATTTTATTATTTTAGTTAGCCTAATTAATTAATTAACACCATACAGTACAACAACAATCACAATATGTGCGGAACAAAGGTTGTCGGGAAGAGGAGCTATAGACATAATAAGTCACAGTATTTTTACCAATCTGGCTGGAATCATTATAGACTTCAACAAAATCCCCACCACACATAGAAAAACCTTCAGTAATCCCTGCACTGCCAACAACCAGAAAAGCCAATGGCAACTGAGAAATGAAAGTCAAATAAATATTGCGGAAAAAAAAACCAATTTAATCAACATACGTTTTATAAGCAGCAATACAAAGATTTGTCCATTAAAGTTTTGTGTAGGCTGATAGATGTAGAAACAATAGACTAGGCCTTTCTACTCATATGCTTGATTATATAGATCATTTTCTGCCACTAGAAGTTTCATAAAGAATAAAAATAAAAATAAATCAACAATTGACCATCATGGCAAAAAGCATCTCCCAAGCATTGGGGTTGAAAAACTAAGCCTCAGAAAGCATATTGCATAACAGGTTCAAGATAAGTAAATAACATAAACATGTAAAAGTTTTATGGGGAAAACACAGAAGCAAACAGTTGCTTAATACCTTGCCGGAAGAATATCCGGTATCAAAACAGGGCGAAGTTGATCATTGTCTGAAAGTGAATTGCAGTTGCTGTGGATCCAAGGATATATTGTCCATTGTCCAGTTGTTTGAGTACTGAAAATATGAAATAGAACAAATAAATAATGCAAGGCAGTTTATGCCTCTTGGGAGCATGAAGAGAATTGATGTAGCAGAAACTCCATCTGTACTAGGGGTGTAAATGAGACAGTTGTGCTACTCAAGCTTGAATCGGAAAAAACTTGAACTTGGCTGGTCACTGTTGAGCCAAGTTCAAGTTATCGAGTGAGCCAACTTCAAGTATCTTAATGCCCAGCTTGAGTGGCTCACGAACCTAATTGAGCCTTTCTATTTTTAATATAGATTTTTAATATTTTATTAGTAATTTATGAAATTACCCTCAATTTATATATATCTAAAAACCCTAATACTAGTCTTCAACTTATTTGCTTCCTCTCTCACTCTCCCTATCCCAAGCGGTGCCCCCTTCCTCTCTACCCCGATCCCATCCCAGCAGCCACCCCTTCCTTTCTTGCGTACTGCCTTGAGCCTTCATCAGCAAAATTTCTTCCTCCTCTCTCAAGTCCTAACCCCTACTAGCCAGCAGCCACCCCTTCCTTTCCCAGCCAGTGGCAGCAGCAGCAGCAACCAAGCATCAGCCTGTCATTTAACTTGTTATACCAGTTTGATGTATATACATATTTGTTCAGTAACATATTACATTTAGCAAAGTATCTGTATACTTTTTCACCTTGATTTCTGATTCAAAATCTCTAGCAATATTCACAGGTAAAAGATTTTGTTTCACGTTACCTGCCCACTTAAAAAGCTTACCTTCCTACCCCTTATTCTAAAGGAAAAAATGGATCAGATCTAAAGAATCTCCTCCTAATTGAAATCGACAAATCCCAATTTGATTAATTAGATTTAGTTTTTAAGTATTGTTCTATTGATTAATTAGATTGGGACTTCTTTTTTTTTTTTTTTGCTTAGAAATTGTAGGATTTGATTATTTGGATTTATTTTGCATATTGTATTGATTGATTAGATAGGGATTTCCAATTTTCTTTTGTTTAGAAATTTTTGGATTCAATTATGTATTTTTTTATACTATTATGATATTATTTTGAAAAGTATTATTATTTATTAGATCTTTCGGGCAAGTTCAAATAACTCGATTTTTTATCTCAAGTCAAGCTCGAGCTAAAAAAAAAAGAAATCGATCAAGCTCAAGCTCAAGCTGGTGCCTCGAGTTTGGAGCCAAGCTCAAGCTTTGTAGTGTTTCAGCTCAGCTCGATTAAACCCCTAATTTGTACATAAAGGTTATAGTATGCATAAAAGGACTAGTGAGGTAAAGTTCTTACTGATTAAGAATAAAACTTGAACATATCATCATGTAGTATGAAAATTCATTTCCCTGACTCATGAAACCTGTTTTATGAAATGAGAAGTGTTAAACACAATTTGAGTTTCTGTCAAGTCGAAGTGGTATCAGGTGGACATAAAATACATACCAAGGCATGAAATCTCTAGGGCTAGCCGCCCAAGTCCAGCACCAGGAACTAAACAGGCAGGAGGGCTGTTACAACAAAATAAATGGTTTTACTACAATAGTAAAACGGAATACAGTCGTATACCAAATGACAAAGCAATTTTATCATCACAGCAATTTTATCATCACAGTCATTAGATTCTTAAACAAGCAGTACTCTCAATAACCACAATATTAATGGTCTGTTACACTCAGAAAACAAAATGCATTTGCATACTAATAATGCTATCATCACAATCATTACATAAGAAAAAAGCAAGAAGTTTTGAAGTGTATGACAGGAATACATCCAAAGTAACAAATTAGAAGAAAAATTGTACCTCTCCTTGGAGCGATTGGGAAATAGGGCATCAAGCTCTTCAAGAATGGGCTTGTAGCACTGATAACGTTCTTTCTCTCCCTGTAATAAAGAAATTTCCATGGATATCAAAAGAACCATGGAAAAAGGAACTTACACAAGCTTGTCCTGAAATCACCCATAATGACTCCAAAACTGAAAATCAATTAAAATAAATAAATAAAAGCAATACCTCTGCTGCCCAATCTCTAATGATATTCCTTATTATACAACGGACCTGAAGCAATAAGAGAATTAGATATGAATTATGACATTTTTTGTGTAAATACAGCAAGTTTATAGAACATTAAAATGGTAGAAACAAGAGTAAAGACATTAGGGATCCAGAAATACCCCAAAAACAGATCATATTTACTAATTTACTACAAAACTTTAGAATATTTCTGTACAATTTATCTTGTTTAGTAACATATGCAACAAGTCCATATAGCCCTAAACAATAAAGAAATTACAGAATTAATAATCTATAATATATATATATAAGCATGGATGTGGAGAATCTTTTGAACTAAAAACAGACATATATGTTTATTATATTTTTGAATTGCCATTTTTAATGTTTATTATAAATATTTATAAGATTTATCCAATTCATAAATAAGAACTCTATTTCCATTGAAAGACTTTCTTTTAAATAATTTTATTTGTTAAATAAAAATGAGTTAAAGTTTACATTGATTTTTCTGTTACATTAATGTTAAAAGTAGTACTCTGTATAGCATATGATATATTAATGTACATGGAACAAACAATGTTAACATCCACTTTACTAATTTGAATTATTTGTACAATATACAACTTTATACTCTCTCTCTCTCTCTCTCTATATATATATATATACATTTTAGAGTTTTAATTTTACATTATCGTTAAAAGTAATGAACTTTATGTTACTCTCAAATATTTCATACATGAGACAAACTTTACATGTTAATATGCATTTAATTAATATTTACAATATATAACTATATATTCAATATATACTACTTCTATCCCATATATTATCCTAGTTTGACTTTTACTGGTCAAACTTTTTCAATTTTGACTTCATTTTATTTTAAATATATTACTAATTAAACTATAAAAAAATATTTTCCAAAAACCTTGGAATGAAGTGGTTTTCAAATATATTTTTATAAAAATTTAGTTTAATAAAATATTTAAAATATCAATGGTCAAAATTAAAAAAGTTTGACTGCAAAAAAGTCAAACCAGACATTATTTATGGCAGAGGGAGTATAATTTAAATACAGATAAAAATATAAGTATTCATGTGCAATGAACGTGAAAACAAATATTATTACTTATAAATATGTCAACTAAATCTTAATTCTTCCTACCTGGTGGTTTGCCATCATTGTGAAATTGAAGAAACCAATAAAAGTTTTAAATAAAACAAACTGTGATTCAGACAAAAAAAACAAGTGCTACGCCACTATCTAAAAGCTAAGGCATTTAAGAGGAAAGCAATCCACTATAATGAACCTAAAGAACTTCCAAACATATGAACTGGCAAATCTAGCATAAAGCATGGCGCTGGAACTCCAAACCAGAACACAACAGGAACCACAATATCATGTAGAATTAACTTTAACCAAACTGCTTTAAGGGGAAAAAAAACTTTTAGCAGCAGTCTACAAAATTTGCTACTCCCAGATGCAATTCCATTGGAAATAGGCAAGTCTCATGCTAAATCATTATGTGAACTCTACAAAAAGCAGCAATCAAAGTTTGACTATAAGAAAAGAAGTACCTTGAAATCAAAGTATTAATGTTCATTCTTCAAAGGTAATTCCTTTCTCCAACAATGACTTAATCACAAACAAATCAGTTTACTGAGGAACAAGTTATATCTTTTCCTTACCAACATTATGCGATGTGATTATGACATTCTAAAACCAGACAGATTATACAACTGGTTCTTTCCACTCATAAATTTATCTAGGATTTTCTCAAAATTATTCTCTTCCTGCAGACAACTAAACCTATTTAATCCTAGAAATTCCAAATACAAATTTCTAACTAAGGAAGCAAAGTGCAAGTTAGAATAACTTTATTTTATAAAACCTTATCACAATATTTGAAGAGATAAAACCAATAGATTTACCTGAGGTTGCGCAAAAGTTCTTAAGACTGACAATTCAATTCAAAACTCATCAGCAGCAGCACCAACATACCTTATCAATATCAACCAATGGAACATTCAACTGCAATGATGGACCCAACCAGTCATGTGGAGGTGAAAAAACCTGAATTTAAAACCAGACAGGCAGGGATAGTTAGGATACAATAGCAAACAACAAATAGTTTGTATATCATACTTGCACAAATTAGAGATGCCGATGACAAAGAGAGTGCATGGAAGGCTTGTCTATGAATCTAACATAAAACAAGAACTGGAAGGAAATTAAAAATATCATTTTGTTATTTTCTTTCTCCCCTACAAATACAGCAACATTGCAGTTATACAAAGAAAGTGCATGGAATGCTTGTCTATGACTCTAACAAAAAACAAGAACTGGAAGGAAATTAAAAATCATTTCTTTTCTTTCTCTCCTTCAAATACAGCAGCATGGCGGTTATCTATACATTTTTCAGAAATTACCAACCAACAAATTGGAAAGAATGCAAGAGAGGGAAAGGGCAAAGCATTAGAAAAAGATAGACATCTTTTGATAAGACTCTTCAATGAGGGGCTGTTAGGCAAAGCGTAGAAAAAGGAAAATAAAAGGAAAAAGAAAAGGGAAGTGGGTGGCAAGGGGTGTAGACAGTAAAGCAAAGAAAAGGAAAGTTCACTAGCCCTAAATATCAAAGAAATATGAAATTCAGAAATTTGGGGAAAGAAATCATGGTTTCTTAACGGGAAGGGGGGATTTGAATCCTGCTCTTTGACTAGAGAATCATGCAACAACCAATTGAGACAAACGCCAGGGTGCACAAAGAAATCATGATATATCAGAAGACACTGCCACTATTTTTTTTTTGTTACAAACACCACACCTAATTAACTAAGAGCTTGTTCATCTTTAAGCACTTCTTTACAAATACAAAACTGAATTTTCATCTAGTCAACATCCTACCTCTCACTTTTCTTGGTGATAGATAAACATTATGAAAAGGAAAAAAAAGTATTACATTCCCATTAGAATCAGTAACATCATTTCCACAGCATTCAGCTATCTCTTCGTTATTTCCCACTTCTCCAGCGCAGCTTCCAGAAATGGGCTCATGTTGATGATCACTTTGCACCTCCTGCACTTATCTACAAAAGTCAAATTTCTATATGAAAAGGAAATAAATTAAGAACCAATCAAATGTTGGAGTATGGATACTTGTTATCCATTAAACAAGTAAATAGAGTTAATTATATGTTGCAAAGACCTCATGAGTAGTCACCTCTGTTGTTGGATTGCTCATTATGCTGCTTCTTTCCTGAGAACAAGTTTGAGCATGGTTGGAACAACACACTCTTCCACTGGTTGATGCAGACTGACAAGAGGAAGCATTTCTCTCCTCAGACTGGCAATGGTCATGATCAAAGTTTTCTAGGTTTGGATCCTCACAATTATCCACATCCTGGCTCATATCTAAAGGAGGTTCAAATGCCTGTCAAACAAATTAATAATTATAGCATTGTATGATATCTTCTTCCAAATTATCTCACCTCTTGAGAGAGTGAATTAGTGGAGAAATAGAAATGTACTATGGTGCACCTGAAGCATGTTAAATATGAAATATGAATTCACAGAAATACACCTGCAGCAATAAATGCAAGAAATTATAATTTGTCAAGATGTCAAAAACAGATTTAATACACACCACAACAATTTCCTTTTCCCTGAAAGGTTTAAGCATGAATATAGTCCATGTACTTATACAAATTGTTTAAAAGAAGCAAATTAGTCCTTGTACTTTCAAACAAAGGTTTCATCATTTTGAGCAACCAACCAAAAATAAGTTTCAAGTTAAGATTTACCAACTGTTTCTCAATTAAGGGAGCATAAACTGAAACCGGATTACTAAACCAAAAAAAAAAAAGCAAATAGAAAAATTACCTTCTCAAACTTTGGAATTTTAAAGGATAGTGAGACAGTAAAGCCTGAAAAGAACATAAACAAATTGAGGACATTAAAAAGCAAGGATAAGAAAAGTAACCATTTAAAAGGAGAAAATTTTGTACAAAAAAAAGGCTGCTTTTCTACTGAAGATTTTGCAGCATATAAGAATATTTAAATGACAGTATATCTTTAGAGAAGGGCAGTACAATTCCAAGCAATGTTATGTGTAAAGTATGATGAACAAAAGTCAAGAAACCCAATTGGAATACTGAGACAAATAAATAGACACTTATTCTCCATAAGCGTGCCTGGCCATTTTCTCACTCCAATTAAGGAGATTACTCAAACATTTCCTCTTTCTCCTTCTTGATCCCCCCCCCCCCCCCTTCTCTTTTCTGACACTTAGCATGGTAGCAAGAATCTTCCCCTTAAACAATGACATCATTCAGGAGAAGTATCCTAATTTTCAGTTTCTCCTGTTGGGTTCAAAAATACCCTTTGCTTTCACCCTTGCAACAGCCAAGTTCCCTTTTCTTCATAGAAATAGGAAGGCACATTTTCATCCTCAAAGCACATAATTGCAAAAGTGTCAGTTATGACTAGATAGATTGATATACCAAGTTGTCCCAAGCAATGTTTCAGTTTCTAAACCTTAGCAGCACATTTAATAAATGTTTCCTAATGGAAAATTCACATATCCATCACAGTTGCCTAGATGAGAAGCGCACCAGCTCCCTTCTTATAACGATTTATTAATGTCAATTTCAATAAAATTTCCTCTTTGGCTTGCTTTAGATTCAAAGATAAGGGCTACATCTTATTAACAATTAAAAAGACCTAATCCCAGTATTGAATGAAGAAAGGTACTATTATTTTATATTCTACTTTTTTCACAAAATATTATGGCTAATCATCATAATGAACACAGTCTTGAGCACATTAGAGTGTTAAAAGATGGTACTCAACAGTATACAAATTTCTAGAGATCACTTGCAGCTAAAAATAAATTTAACCATTAGCCAAGCAAGAAAGAGCACCTTGTGAGCAGGTGGAAGTTTCTTAAAAGATCTTTCATATCTTCTGATATCCTCTTCTGCTGCCTCAGGATAACTCCATAAATTTTCCATGCAAGAAAACAAAAAATATCATTGATAAGAGAAAGAGGGTGGCATAGAAAGTTAAAAATTGTCTATTGATAGAGATCATTGATAGTTTATGCAGTCTGAAACCCTCTTTACCATTTAAGGTTATGCCATTCCTTCAATATTCCCTTTAGCTCTTGAAACTAAAGGTAAAAATTTGAAATATAGAACCACAGAATATTTATGGAAAATTAAATGCTCAGTTTTTTTAATAGAAAATTGTATAATTCATTGATTTTTCCTTTAGGACTATTATTTTCTATGCATCGGCAGTGCACAATTTTCTTTACCCTTTAGGACTATTATTTTCTATACATCAGCAGTGCACAACTTTCTTTACTTCTTTATAAAAAGTTTGAATGCGTCTAATATTTTAGTCGAGTTTAACCAAACACATAATTTCTTTTTTTCCTTTTAAAACCTTTTTTTTTTAAGAAGCAAGAGGCAAATAACAAATAGCAAGTAGCAAAACCGCAAAAACAACAATCAAAGAGAGGCTAAAAGAATCAGAGTATCGTAACCAGAGGCATGTGAAGAATAATCGATGGCAGACCATATAAACTGAGCAACAACAGTAGAATTTGCACATTAAATAACTAGAAATCTATGCTTTGTTAGGTAGGAGGATGGGAAAAAGGAAATATGAAATATTTTTAATCTAACGGTTGAGATTCAAAACAATCTGGTCTATTTTGTAACTCAAACATTAGATTAAAACCTTTTCTTTCCTTCCTACCCACGTAAGTGTAAATGTGCATACCAATGTAATGGAGAACCTGATATTTACAAGAAATATACTTAAAATCACAACAATATCTCAGTCTCACCTTCACTTTCAGCTTTAAGCACCACAAATTCATCTATTCATGGATGCAAATCATTTTCAGTTCAGCCTTCAAATTAAAATTTATTTTTTATTTTATACATTGCAAATTTTTTTCCTAAAAAGATTAAAAATAAAAAATTGAATCTACTCAAATTTGATCGAGGATTCCCGATAGAGAAAACATACAAAAAATATATATAGTAAAAAAAAAGGGAGAAAGAAAAGAGAGAAATGGAAAACGTACTTGAGGTAGGCACTGATAATACGGCGAAGGGATTTGACTTCAAGAGCTTCTTCAAGCTTCCTTTGACGACGTCGTTCTTCGTCTTCTTCAACCTCCCCGGACATTTGCTCCTTCTTTCTCTTTCTCACTGATCGCAAATCCGCCCTTTCTGAGCAGAGCCCAAAAGTGTTTATGTATGCGTGCGATGCGATGTGCCCCAGTTACTTACGACTACTACTGTGCGAAGAACTTTTAGACCTAGATATTTGGTCCTTTTTTATTTTTTTTGTTTTCACTTTCCCCGTATAAAGGTTTTTAACATGAGTAAAAAAAAAAATACTTTTAACTCTTTTTGGTGAAATATTTTTTTAATTAAAAAATTTTTCACACTACTTCCTAAAGAAAACAATTAAGATTTTCACTATTTTTTTAATAATGAAAAGATATTTTATAACATGCTCATCCTAACTAAAATTATACTCCGTATAGATTTTTTATTCAAAATTATATTTATAAAAGTGATTTTAAATCATATATATTATATTATAATATACATAGTTAATTATTATTGATGTGAATATTTATGTAAATAACTTTTTTTCATAAAATAATTTTTAAAACTTTTTATTATTAGAATATATAAGATATTTATTAATTTTAAATTATTTATAAAAAATATATTTTAAAAATTATTAAATTATCTAAAATTTTAAAACTTAATCAAAAACTAATTTAAATTCCAATGAAATTCATTTCTCTTGTACATCATCACATCTCAATTTAAAATCAATTTTAAAGTAATTTATCTTTTCTAAATTATTTACAGGTAATATGAATATTTATATATATCGTAACTTTTAAAAATATTATTTTATATTTTTAATATTTTTTATAAATAATCATTACATGATCTTAGTTTTTTAATATATTTCACAAAAAAAAATCTAATATATACATATATTATATAACAATATATATAAACAACTTTGCCACAACACAACTCTATGAAATGACAAATAGGATAATTTTTTTAAAAAAATAAGATAATTATTTTAATTACAAATTAAATAATTTTAAATTTATTTAAATATCAAAATTATTCAATTTATAGTTGAAAATCAAATCAATTTAGAGATATATTTTTAAAAAAGTAAAAATATAAAATATAGATTTTTTTTTAATAAATAATTTTAGTTGTTTACCAAATAACCTTATTTAAAAAATTATTTAATTATCAAAATCTTTCAAATATATTTAAAAATTGTAAAGATTAAGTTTATCCAAATCTTTTGACAATCTTTTTTATTTTAATTTAAAAAATTTACGTAAAACATTGAAAATTTAAGCAATTTCATGTAACATTTTGAAAATTAAAAAAATATCATCTTAAATTTTTAAATGGTAAGATCATCAAAAAGATTATATCCATTTAAACTCTAATTATTAAATTTATATTTCAAATAAATGCAAAAAATTTAATATTACCTTTATCACTTATTATATCCATTTTAAATTTTAAAAAATTAATTTAAAAATTATTTATTTAATCCTAATTGACACTAAAGAATTTTTTTGCAAATTTAATACTACAAATGTAATGTGCTATACATCATTTTTTTTATTTTTTTAGTAATTTTTTAAGATATATTTTATTACTATTGCAATTTTTTTGTTTAATTATAACTTTTTTCCAAGATATATTTTATTGTTATTACCGTTTCATTCTTATAAAAAATAATATTATTTATTTTTTTTTCACATATTTTCTAACATTTTTCATATTTTGCATAATAATTTAGTCAAGATTACAAATGTGAAAGTATGTTAATTTTTTTATTATTTAATTTATCATTCAGTAATATATATATTTTTTAAAGAAAGGCATAATTTTTTTTTATTTGATATAATCTTATAGGTGTATAAATATTATTGCAAATAAAAATATCCAAAAAAAAGACATAATTTTTTTCTTGTTGTTTGCATAAAGTTTTTTTTTTAATAACGAGTTAATATATATAAATTTTATATATGCTATGAGTTTTAAATATTTGAATATAATTTTGAAAAAAGACTAATATATATATATATATATATTCATATTAAATAAGTAAAATTTTTTTGTGCATCGCACAAGTTATAATCTAGTGATATAAATAAAACTTCAAAAAAGCCCTTTATTATTGTTAATTTTTAATTATATAGTTTCCCCAATGTCACATGAATTATATGAGCTAAATATATTTTTCTTACTATTATTAATCTTTTTTTTATTAGTCTATTCTTGCTATAAGAACTAATATATATATTTTTTTATGTTAGGTACTATTTCACTAAACATACTATTCACTACATCATGTAGGATTTTTTTTTTTTCAAATCAATTGTAATATTTCTTTTTTTTATTTCTCAATTCATAATAAATTTAATTAGAACCCACTTAAGCTAATATCTTTTTTGTTATGATTTAAAAACAAATAAAAAATAAATTTAATAAATTTGTTTCATTTATTTATACAGATAAAATCACAGTGCACAATAGGAGAAAAAATTCACCTATCAAGGTAAGAATTATGGATTTACTTTTACTACCAACAAGAGAAAAAGTTCACCTATTAAGATACTATAATGCAAATCGACATAAGGTATGAATGGCATTATTTGTCATATACGGTGCATAAAAAAAAAAGGTGTTAGAAGTTGATGGAGGTTATGCTTGCAAGGATTGTGTACATGAAACCCAACTTCCAATAGTAAGGTATCATTAAATTTCATCATCATTATATGTCAATTTAAGTAAAATTTATTGAGATATTTTTAAATAAATAATTTTTAAAACATAATCATTTGGATTTTTTTTTTCATTTTTTTCAATTGAAGGTAAGTTTGATTATTATTAATAATCCATCATAGGTACAAGTTAATTGTCAAGATATTGAATGAGCTTGGCAATGCACCATTTATTCTTTTTTATGAAAAAGCTAATTGAAACCTAGAGTATACAGTTGAACAGTTATTTCAAATGAAAAACGAGGTTATATCATATTCAAAATAATTTTTTAAATTCGAATAAATGTCAATGTTATTTAATTAAATTTATATTAAAACTTACTCATAGGAATATGAAGATGACAAAGTGGAAAAAATATTGGAAGAGCTGATAAGCTGTTCATATATTTTTAAAGCAAAACTCAATGATTACAATTTTTTTTATGAAAGTTCAAGATTGATTGTTACACATATTTATAAGATACATTATGTATAAGAAAATCAGTATTTACTTGAAAAATACAAAAGGTAAGTAGTTTAATACATTTCATTAAAATTTTTTGCCAATAATTTTCTTAAATAATTGTTTATAATTTAATACTATTACTTACTCAAAATTTAAAACTAGTTCACTTCAATTTTTACAAGAACATAATTTTGATATTACTAAATTATTTGGAAACTATATAAATGTTTGGAAACTATATAAATGCTGAAAATTATGATATTACTAAAACTCTAACAAAAAAATTATGTATACACCAGTAAGTTATTACGTATATTATTTACACATATAAAATCATTATTTCTCTTAAATAAATAAAATTTATTTTAAAATTACATAAATTTACAAGTGTATAAAAATGATAAAAAAAGCTAGAGATGATGCAAATTAAATAAAGTTCATTTAAAGTGATAAGACTTTTAGTTTCTATTTTAATATTTTGTTGGTATACTTAATAATTATTTATAATATCTTTTGGATTTTTTTTCCTTCAATATTATTTATTTATCGTATATTTTAAAGTTTGTTAATTATTAATTAAAACTTTTATTTTTATTATGATTTGATATTTTAATTATATTATTTATATTTTACACATATTTTGAACATGTAAAACTTCAATAATATTAATTTTTATTTTTATTTAAATTTAAATAAAACAAAAACAATTCGTATATCATACAGGTAGTAAGCTAGTTGAATAATATTATAAAATAATTTAATTGACGTGGAATTACCCACCACCACTTTTAATATTTTTTCTCGAATTTAATCGGAAACCATTCATTTCTCACATGATATCTTCTTATTATTGTCTTTGATTTTTAAATTAAAAAAAGCCTTTTAAAGTTTTTTAATCTTATTTTTAAAATTTTTTGTTTCTCTTTATGTATATGATTGTATTATAATTTTTGGAAAATTTTTATGATTTTTAATTTGTTTGTTTTTTCTTTACGTGTGTGATTGATTATAATTTTTTAAAAACTTTTTATGATTTTTAAAATTTTCTTGCTTTATTCTTTAATTTTATCATTTTTTGAAATTTTAGATCATGTGCAATTGTTGTGTTCTTTTATAATTTTTGTAATTTTTAAATTTAAAAGAATTATAAATTAAAAAGAAAAAAGAAAATCAAATTTTAATGAATTTTAATAATAAAAAATTCTTGTTAATGTACAATATCATTTTCATCTATCTATATATATTTATAAAATTTATTAAAATTATTCCCCTTTCTCAATTTCAATAACACCTAATATGTAACATAAAAAATAATTAGAAGATTAATTAAGGCATAAAATAAATTGGTAGGGATGATTTGAAAAAAAAAATTTTGATATATTTTTAAAAATTTTGAACACAAAGCAATCAAATTTTTTCTTTATTTTTGTATTTTTGTATTTGTATTTGTATTTTGTTTTATTTTTTATTTGTATTTATTAATTTGCTTATTAATTGGTTTATTTTTTTTATTTACATACATTTTTTAAATTTTATATTAGGAACCTGTTTTGATCATTTGACAAACATAAAAAAACTAAAAATATATATTAGACAATTAAATTTATACTTTTATTTATTTGTTTGTATCATATAAATTTTAAAAAAATTGAAAATAAATAAACATTCTTCCAATGATGAAATTAAAAGAAACTTGCAAATGGTACTTGAAATCCCTCAGTGAAGAATTTTCTTAAAATCCTACAAAAAATGTTGGAAAGATTTTGAAAGTTTTTAAATAAAAAATATTTTATTTACTTATTAATAAAATATTTAGTAAAAAAAAGATTGGTTTAATAAAGATAAAAATAAAATAAATTTGTTTCTATAAAATTTTAAATTAATCTAGAGTTTCTTCAAAGAATATGAATTTCTTAAATACTCTTAAAGTTAGAAATTTTGTTTTGGAATTCTATCCAATATTTAAGAAAACCTAAATTTTTTTTAATATTTCAAATAATAAAATTTAATTAAGAATAAAAGACTATTTAGATAAGTCCTTTTAAGATAATATAAAATTAATTGATATCATTTTTGGATGGAAATTGTAAGAGTTCTAATACATTATCTATTCATAGATTATTCAATACCATATAATAAAAGTTGTCCCCAAGTAGGGACTGTAATTACTAACCCAAAATCATTTTATGAAAATTAGAGCACCATACATGAATCGAAAAAATCAGGCATACCTGTTTGGGTAGTCCTCGTGAAATCACGAAAATGAAACAACCCTTAAAATGGCTATAGTGTTCCTCTTCACTATTTTCTCGTTAACGATTTCTTAATGGGTAGTTAAAGTATATATAAGAAGTGAAGATGAGACCTTAACCTTATTAATTAAATAACCCTAGTCATAGTTATCGAAATTGGACTAGACAGTCGGTCCAATCGGTTGAACCAGTTAACCGGTGCTGAAACTGGTCTAATTCTATAATTAAACTTGTTTTGTAATTAAATCATTTAAAACTATTGTGAACTAACGATTTACATAATAAATTAGTAAACCAGGCATTTTTTTTTTAACCATATTGGTTCAAAACATACTAGTAAAAATGCAAATTTACATTTTTCCCCACAAACGATAGTTGAATAACCTCCAAAAGCAAAACCTTGCCGCTAATCCTTTTTTCATTTTCTTAATCTTCCTTACATAGGCTTTATGTTTTGCCTCTCAAATCATATTTGCATCATTGAGCTCTATCTATTTCATTTGAAATTTCGTTAAGCTTAACCTTTTATCAACAGATTTGATCTTTTAAGGTAATTATTATATTTTTTAATATTTATTTTACATAATTTTTCATGTTTTGCTCAAATAAGTACCAAATCTTGAAACTTTGAAAGCCATTCATGATTTGTCTCTATTTAACTTGTCTCTATAGCTTGTTTGGTGGCTTGAAATTAAACATTGAGGATTAAGACATTGAGAAAAGGCAATAAGAGAGAAAGGGAAAAATGGGTATAGTATTTTTTTTTTTTATCAATCATGTAATTAATGCTAGCCACTTCATTCATTTGTCGCACAGTTTGTATAAAAATTAACTAAAAAGTCATCTCGGTTGGTACATACTACAAGCCAAAACAATGAGTCCCATAACTTTTTCAATCGCTAATATCTTTAGTATGAATTATAATTGTTTATTTTGTTAATAGGAATGCCTTGCAATTTGTAAGCAACACCAATTTTCCTAATCAATACATAGCTAAAACAGAGTCAAAATCCCGTTTCGCTTGGCATCATAGCTTGCCTAACCAATCGATCAAATTTAAAAACAATAAATGGGGTTTTTTATGAAATTTTATTTTGGTTCTTCTATATTTTTTTTCTATTTTGTGTGAGAATTGCATTTACGATTGTTGGTTGAATGTGGTTTAACCAAAAATGTGATTATTTCAAATATTAAAACTTGAAAGTGTGTTGAATTGTTAAATTGACAGGTTATTAAGTATCAAGATGGATTCAAATAGCACTCCATCAATCGAATCTATTCCAACTTCTAATGCAACATTGACTTTCGATTCTATTCAAGGTTCATTTCAAAAAAAAAAATTAAATGAGAAGGAAAACAAACCCAGCCTAGAGCATTTGTAGTATTATATGTGTATCATTAAGGTCAAAATAAGGAAAGATATCATGCTTATGTTGCCAAAGAATATTTTCAAAAGGTGGCATACATAAGTTTAAACAACAATTAGTTGGGGTTAAAGGCAAAATAAAAGGATGTGAGAAAGTTCTTCCAGATGTTTGTTACCAAATGCAATATCTCTATGATCTCAAACTTAGAGCTTATGAGGAGAACATGTATATACAGAATGATGACCTTGAAGAAGTTCAACCACATGTTATGCCTCCACCTAAATCTAAAGAGAAATAAAGTCATACTTTTTTAGAAACGAAGAAAGAAAATAAGTTTATGGGAATTGAAAATTATTTTATGCCAAGAACCACTTTTGGAGCTTAACCAATTGTTAAAAATGTGTTGCAAAGTAAGGAAGCAATTGAAATGTGTGACCTTGCTATCTTGAAATAGATGATTAATGCTTTCATGCCATAGTTACTATATATATGAAAAGTGAAGAAAGGACTATAGCCTTATTAATTATATAACCTAGTAACCTATCCATCAAAGGTTTACCGAACTAAAGGCCTATACAACCATTTTACCACATTGATCTAGTAAGATATACAAAGCCCACATTTAGGTGATCACATAAAATTAATTGGGCTCTTATACTTGTTTCATATTATGACTAAATTCATTAGTCAATTTTATTAAATTAAAATTATTAATTAATAGCAGCTCACTTACGAAAAATTCTAACAATCTCCCACTTGGGCAATATTAATTGAGTTGTTAAATTTTAAAAAACTTACTTGAAAATAAGACTCTAGGATAATTTACTTTACTTTGATGTGGCCACAATTTTAAAAACAATTTAGCCATTGAGATAACATCTTAATGATGTTGTCTAATAAAACTATTTAATATCAAATCATGGCAACCATTATGCCCCTTATCAACATAAGACCAATCCATGGTTACAAATATTAGAGACTCTATCGACAATGGATCTTAATGTGGTTGTGTAGCAAGAAAATAACACATAAATGTGATCTTAATGAGTTATTTCATTGTCAGTCTTCTCACCAATTTCTCTAAATTTACTAAAAAATCTCTATAGCATTCAGATGTGCCTGTATGTCTCCTCTTTATCCTCGAGGTTACTTATTGGTACCATTGATGAGATATACCAAATAATACTAAAGTTATACTTAAGATAAATACCAAGTATTAAGATTTTATAATTTAACATGTCAATATGAGATGTGCAAATGCAATAATAAATATATATACAAATAACAACTATGATATATATATTTATATAAAATAATTATGTCCATTTAACTTGATGGTACTTTATGGGCTTATTCATTTCAAACTATATCTTATAGGTAAGTGGCAATCACATGTGATGCATTTAAAAAAGCAAAGAAACCCAAAACAATAATGGTTTCAAAAGCAAATTCATAACACATCAATTGCTATAATCATCCCTACTTTAATAAGTTCTATTTTTCATATCTTTAGATATCTATATTAAGAGCTTGGTAATTTAATTATCCTCACATACAGAAAATATGTCATCATGTAATCAAATTACAATGACTCCTATTGATCTAGTGAATCACAAACATGATCCAATCAAACTTTGAATAATAATAAGGAACACTTCAATAAAATGGAGTCATAACAAAATTATGTACCATTTGCCCTCATGCCAAATGTGATAACCACTAATGTTTTTAGACTTCTATGATGTCACTATCATAAACCACTTATAAATTACTAACATATTATGAACAAAATTTCATATTCATATTTTCATACAACACAAAATCTCAATGTTTTAACACGATATCATTTTTAATAAATTTGGAATTTATTTAATTATCAGTATTTTATATCTAAAACATGTCTTAATCAATAACCTATTAACTTTCACTGACCTTAACACATGATATCTCCAAAATAATAACTTTATGGCCTTTTATGAGTTCTTACTACTTAAAAACATATGCAGAAAAACTCCTATTAATTTTCACTTTCTTTAAAAGAATAATTTTGGCAAAAATATCTAAACCTTTAAATTATCATTTTTTGAAATAAGTTTCAAAATTAGTTCATTTATAATTCAAAACAAGAAAAGTGAAATGATAGAAGATTTTAAAATTCTTATTCTCTCTCAAAATTAAACCAACAAAATTTGAGGAAGATTATCAATAAAGGAACTAAACCTATTAAAAATAAAAATAAATAGTTTACTTATTGGCACAAAACTTCATTCTTCAAAACTCTTACACATGTGATAAGTGTAAAATACTATTCTCCCTTTCACGTGTCAATTCTTCAAAAGAAAATATTAAATTTTCTTTAAAATACATTGTCAACAAATGATAACAATATACTCTTTAAAATTGACAACTGCTAGGTTTGATAATGGTAACCAAGATAATCAAACAAATATCTCAATTAAGTGTTAAAAAACTAAAATAAATATATATCAAAATAAAATTATATTTCAACAACTCTCAATTTTACTTAAAATAAATTAAGATATCATAATAAGTCTAAAACTTTATTGTGTAAAAGTTAATTTTCTTGGCTATCATAAAATGCTATACAATAAATGTAATACCCAAATGTGATAAATTAAAGTGGCTAAAATTTATACGTTTACTATGTAATAAAAAACATTCAAGAACTTATTACTCATGGCAAACATTAACTTATGATGACATTTTTCTCAACATATTGAAATTGAATACGAAAGTCAATCAATGATCTAAGTAGATTTATTTAATCAAGTTAATATCTTTATCAGTCTTATCAAAACAATCAAGGTGTCATATTATAAATTTAATCTTGAACATTCTTTTAAAAAAAATATATCATAACTTTGTATGATCACACTTTAAAATAATGAAAAATAGAAAGACTTTAAAAAATATATCTGCTTTGGGCAAATAAATTTTCTAAGTCTATATATATTTTCACTTCATAAAATATTTCACAATTATCTCTAAATTAAAAACATATAATCACTTCCTTTGAGCAGGTAATCACATATAGTAACTTGAAACAATCTATAACAACATAAAAAATTTCATTATCATTATGGTTTTTATATCTATTTATATTTGTGATCATTTCAAGTGAGATATTAATCTAAATATATCTCTATAGATCAGTAAAAAATTAAAACTTAAAATCTCCATTATCATTTTATACACCTTAAAATTTTCAAATCATGCTCTATAATTATATTTTCAATCAATATAACTACTTAGCATGCCATACTACAAAATGAATATCTTAACAATTAATAATACTTTATTATGACATTTAAATCTTTCAAGTATGACTACAAGAAATTTTAAAATAAAAAAATTGACTATTCATAAAAAATATCTTTCAATACAGATACTTTTATACATGAGATTAAACAAAGTCTATAATTTTCATATCATAAATCTTAATATACATTATATGATGAATGTCAACAATGTATATTTTTCTAGACAATCATATATAAATAATAATTATGATATAAATCAATCTAATGTTCATATAAGGAATATAATATTTTTAATATTACGAAATATGAGTTGTGATAAAAAACATTAAGACTAATTAAACCAGCAAGCCTTAACAAAAGCACATTTCAGTCAAAACTTTTAATATTTTAAAATTTACAAAACTAATTTTGCCTACTCTTATAGACTAAAACTTTTACTCATATCTATTTACTTTCAAAACTCATTTTATTTTTATTATCCAGGATCTTTATGGTAATATTTATTGAATTTCATAATAACAAAAGTATGCTCCAAATATTTTCTAAAAAATAATCTTTTACTTCTTGCTCTCTTAACATATTACAATATTAATATTATAATATCTTATGAGAGCATACTTTATTTAGTAAGTATTTTGTAAAAGCAAAAGCTTGTAAAAGTTAGTTTAACAATTTAAGTGAAACAAATTTACTATGCATTTATTTAACATATGTTATTACTTTCATAACATAATTGAATAACCTTAACAACAATACTCTCTCATTGTTTTAGCAAATTAGCATAAAATCTAAATGCCTTCGATAAATCATTATAGCTAATAATATTTTTTATATTTTCATGAAAAACATGAGTTTCTTAAATATATATATATATATGTGTGTGTGTGTGTGTGTCACATTATGCACTTTATTAAGCTTTAAACTTAATGCCTAAAATTTGAAATCATAATTATATGATATGTATTAAACTAAAATATTATAAGCATGCTAAACATATTTATCACATCTAACACATGCTCTTAAAAGAACCAAACTCGATTTCACATGTCACATTTTACATAAGCATGATTACTCATAAAATCACTTTATCAAATAATGATATATCAAAACAAAGTAATATATCAAACTTACTGATCATGCATGTGACAATTATTTTCATGAATTCATATGACTTAGACAGTATTTTATAATCATAAAATGCAACATTTCAACAATTGGACAATAATCAACAAAATGTTCAATACTTAACATTTATATCCAAAAAAAACCCACAACTTAATTAAGCTCTAAATTATTTTTTTCACTTTTAATTAGAGCTACTTAATTTTTATCACCATATCAACTTCAATATTCAAGACAAAAAATATAACTTTTCATATATATGCAATAATCCATACAAATAGTACTAGCCCATGATGTGTTATTTGTAATAAAATTAAAAAGTTCAAATATACCATCACAAACTCCCTTTTAGGTAGAGAATGTAATATGCTGTTGGATATTTTTCATATAAAGCTAATATGAAAATATCTTAGTTTTCAAAAAACCTATCCTTTTAGGTAGACAGACCTTTTATACCAATATATCTTCAACTATAATACTTCATGTTCACTCCAAATTACCAAACACAATAGTTCCTTTTAAGTAGGCGATTATGTAAGGTAATTTGAAATATTCCTAATCCAGCAAATAAGAAAATCTTGCAAGTCTCAATAAGTGAGCCACTTTGGTAGCCAAACACCCATATTAACTAATTATATATTTTCACACCGATAAACTTAAATTGCTCATAACAATAGTTTTGCATACTTAACCAAATGCATGCATTTTGATCACTCTTTGTGAGATACTTAACCATGATGTATTTTTTAGGGTCATTAAAGAATTGATCGCTCCATGTGAAACACTAGTAATTAAAGCGTATCTCTATGGATCATTATAGATATGATCAATTTTTGTGAGATATCTAAATTGAATATGTCTTTTTAGATCTTTAAATGCTTAAAGAGTGATCATTATTATGTGAGATACTAATAATTAAAGAGTATCTCGATGAACTATTATAAATATGATCTTTCTTATGAGATACTAAATCGAATGTATCTCACTAAATCAAAATTAATTTATTGCATTCAAACCAAGTGTCTTGAATTTTATGGATAATTTAATATTTTCAATCAATACTTTATTCTTATGTATCATGTATAAAAAATTTCACAAATTAGCAATGATACATAATGTCAACATAGTTATGGGAAACATAAATTAGTGTAGGCTATATTATAGATACATAATGTCAACATAGTCATGGGAAACATAAATTAGTGTAGGCAATATTATAAACTCCAATTATTCCAAATGAATAATTATTCAAAAATTATTTGTTCATTAGATAAAATTACCAAATAAAATTATTAATTTGATACTAACTGTACCAAAATCTTATTAAGTTTAAACCTAACTTGTCTTTCAAAATAATGCATATTACATTTTAAATAAATAACCAAAACTTAGTAAAAACAAATTTTACTAATTTATTCAATCATGCACAAACTTTAGGCTGAGAGTATTTAAATTTTAAACAACATAGAGGGAGAGTATGTGTATCCAATAAATTCACAGCATGCCAAATATTTTATCATGAAATAATTTTTCAAAAAATATGTGCATAATATAATAATTAATGAATTATGCATGAATATAAAATAATAAATATTTTATGCATTCAAAAAATTTTAAAAAAATAATAAAAAAATCAAAAATAGAATTTCAAGCATGACAGAAGCAACTAAAGCAAAAATGGCCACTAAAGTAAGCCACACTCTTCGTATGCACCACTAGTTATGAGTGGGCTTTGTCCTACATCTGTTGGGAGGTTGTCTTCAACCTTTAATTGGATCAGCTTGACCCAATTGGATCTTGTTTTGACCTGTTTGGGTCTGTTTCTTATTTTAAGCTCAATTTTAATGTTATTTTTTGTGTTTTTCATAAAATTGAAGTTTCTATAACTCAATCAAGCCATTATTTCATCAAACCCATGTGAAAAACCTATCAAAAACTACAAAAACAAAATCAATTGACCAAAATAAACTTAATTGTTAAATTCATATTTAACTTGTATCAAGCTCTTTTCAAAATTTCGTGGTTTTTTTTTATTTTTTATGAAATTGAATCTTCAAACTTCAATTAACATATATATATATATATATATATATTTATAAAGCTCATGCTTCAAATTGCATCAAAACACCACTATTCAACATCAATTTAAGCTAAAAATTTTAGATGAAAAATCCATACATAACCCATTTATGGTTTCTTCTCAATTTATCAATTAAAACTCAAATTTCATGTAATTAAAATATATGTTTCAATCTTAAAACACATGGGTAACAATAATCAAGTGTCAATTTGGATTAAAATACATAAAATTTCAAGATTTTAATAAAATCTTGAGTTTGATTCAAATCTTGCACAAAGAAATTTTAAACCTTGATTTTTCTCTCTATAAGATGAATTAAGAAACAATTTATACATACTTTTAATCATCTTGCAAAGAAGAACAAAAGCCCAAATCAATTTTGAGAGAACAAGATTATAAAATTAGATTGCGATAATCATAAGATTTCACCCTAAATAAGCAATCCACCAAAACTAAGTTAAATTAACATGAAAATAAGGTCTTAATTTCGTACAATCGTGCTCTGATACCAAATATAAACACTAACGTAATATCATTGTATGAAAATTAGAACTTCATAAATAAATCAAAAAGATTAGGCATACCTGTTTGAATAGTCATCGTGAAACTGTGAAAACGAAACGATCCCTAAAGTGGCTATAGTCTTCTTCTTCGCTTTTATCTCATTAGTGATTTCTCAATGGGTAGTTACTGTATACATAAAAAGTGAAGAGGGGACTTTAGCCTTATTAATTAAATAACCCTAATAACTTCCCCATCAAAGGCTTACCTGACTAAAAGCCTACACAATCGCTATACCACATTGACCCAGTAAGATATGCAAAACCCATACTTAGGTGATCACATTAAATTAATTAGGCTCATATGTTTGTTTTGTATTATGACTACATTCATCAGTCGATTTTATTAAATTAAAATCACTAACTAATAGTAACCCACTTACAAAAAATTCTAATAGGGATAACTCTCAATTGAAGGTTAGCTCACAATTGAGCTGTCAAATTACTTTATATTGCCAAATAGCTATTGATTGATAAAAAAAATTAATAAGTTATTAGGTTTGGCAAGTAATTGCATTATGGGTTTTAATTGGATTTGAAAATGATGAGTTGGACTTCAATTGGTTTTGGAGAAAGAAATGTGAGAATTTCTTTGATATTATATTATAATTAGGTGTTTTTTTTAAGGTTTTGAATTTTTATCATTTATTATCTACAATAAAATAAAATATAATAATAATTATAAATAAAAAAATAAAAGTTACTTTCCTTTTTTTTCTTTTGTTTTAAATATTTTTATAAAAAAAAAAGTTTACATTCTATAAAAAATAAAAAATATATTTAATAAAATAATTAATGAAAAAAATATAGCATTCATAATATAACATGAAAAAATAACAAAATGTAATCATAATATATGAAATACTATATATTCTTTTAATTTTAATTTTTTATAATATTTTGTTTATTTTATTTTGTTATTATTTTTATATTAAACTAATCGATCTACCTTAGGGAGGACTAAATCTGGTTAACAATAATATATTAAACTTATCCCTACTTAATATTTCAGTTTAATTTTTAATCAAATCGAATTAGCTTTAATTTTAATTTCAATTATAATTGTGGAAGAACATTTATGTTTAGACTCTCTTCAACTGTTACAAAATTGATGTAATTGTTATCAATTAGAGATCTCAAGGACATTATTTGTGATCAATCATGCATCAAAAATAAATTAAAGCATTTGTGGCGTGATACCAATGGTCTGATCTTCTAAACTATACCAACATCTAACTTTGACTTTTTTAAAAAATATTTAACATTTTAAATATGTGTCAAGTTTTTTTTTATTTTTTATTTAAAAAATATTTAATAGATATTTTTTAAAGATTTGGTTTTTTGTGATACTCTCTTTACATCAAATTTTACTTTTATTTTATTTTCAAAAAATATTTAATAAATATTTTAAAATTTTTTTACAAGATTCATTTGATATCAATTGTATGTTATACATTTTTTTTTATTTTTTAAAATATATTTAATAAATAAAATTTTAGGGACCTATATTAAAGGTATGTCATTTGGCAAGCCATTTGATTTTTTTTTCTTTTCAATCTTTTATATTTTTATATTTAATAAATATTTTAAAATTTTTAAAATTTTTAAATGTGAAGTCCATTTGATATTATTATTAAAATATAATTTTTTTATTTGATATTTTTAAGAAATAGATATTAACGGAAGTATCGAATTTATGTCTAGGTTTGATATTTTCATTTTTGATCTTTTTTTTGTAGTTTTTTTATTTTTTAAAAAATTCATGATATTAACTTTTCAAGATATCTTATCATTGCTAATTTATGAAAGTTAGTATTTGATACTTTAATTAAGATATTAGTATTTTAAACTCAATGGGGTTAAGGATGTCAACGAGTATGATACTTGGTTTTTTTTAAGTATTCAAACCCAAATATTTATCAAGATACCTAAATCCAATAATTATCCAAATACTTTTAATTTTTACTACTAAAACCCTGCCTATATAATATAAGAAATACCTGTTAATTACCCAAACTCTCTAAATATTTGTTTATTAAGTTAAAGTTTGACTTTAAAAGTTAAATTTAAAAGTAATTTTAATATATATTATTAAAAATTTAAATTAATAAATTAAAATTAACTCATAAAAATAAATTAAAGTTAAAAAACATATTAAAATATTTAATGAATTAATTTATTGAAGTATTGTATTAATAAAAAAATAACTTTTAAATAAAAAGCTTATATAATATTAAAATTATATTTTTTATAATCGGGTTCGGATATGGGTATCCTAATATCATTGTATGGACTTATGACGAATAGTAATTTTACTACTCAAATATGATGATAATATATCTTAATGCTACTTAATAGGCTCAATTAGGTCCGGGTATTCATTTATAGGGTATCATTGCCATATCTTATTGGGGATGTTTATATGACAAATTTTTATAAGTTTTTTTTATTCCTCTTTTTTTTAATATATATTTTTTATTTTTTATGATTTTTAATTTTTATTAGATATATTTTGTGAGAATAATAAATCAATTTCAATATTTATGTATCATCCCAATTTGATTTGTTTACCTTCGTTTTTTTTTTCTTTTTTAAATAAAAAATTTTATAAAAATAATAAATAAAAAAATTTTTTGAATTAGTGATAAAATGTGAGTATCCACCCAGTATACATTAAAAGTAGACTCCAAATTGAATATTATATACAAGAGTTCCAATTTTGGATCCCATGGCGTACAACGATTGATTTTTCTTAGTTTAGGTATTTAGGACAATGATGGAATTAAATGATTTTTTAAAAAAGTTTGTGACTTTTCAAGAACAAAAAAAATAAAAAAAAATGAAAAAAAACAAAATAAAAAGGACATGTTCGGATAATTTGAAATGGTTGATAATCCTTTTAAAAAAAATTAAAATTTGAGATGATAATTGTCGTGTTTCTGAGATTAACATAAAAAAGGAATAGAGTTTCGTGATAATACCAAACTCTTTCAAGCTAATGAAATTGAATAGATAATAATTCAGAGGAAGAAGTGATGAATATAGTAAAAAGAGGGTTCAACATTGAGTTGGGTAGTTTTGAGTCAAAATCATTTTTTTGAGGTTGATTATAAGAAAATTAGTTTAGGAAAAGAGTTTTAGGTTTTCAACATCTTTTTTCCATTTTTAGGTGTGCTTTCCAGTTTTGGGACATTGATCTTCGTTTTAGAGAAAGAAACAGAAGGAAGAAAGAGGGAAGATAGGGGAAAAATGAAAAAAAAAATTTAATAATTTACAACTAGGTGGAACGAGGTCATTTTGATCATTAAATCCAAGATAGACTTACGCGTTACCATGACCCGACTTAAATCTACTCACGATTCAACTCGCTTCAACAATAAACTGAACCGAACCGCTTAACGGAACCAAGCCTAACTAGGCCATTGTCTGCTGGATTGAGCTATGATTGGAACCAAGTCGTTTATCGAGTTTTTTTTTTGTTTTTTTTCTCTTTTTTAAATTTTATTTATTTATTTATTTGTTATTCGTTTGTTTAGATTAAGTATGGGTTTGAAAATTCATTTTAAAAAACAAATTCATAAAATTTTATTAAATTATTTGAGGATTTATTATATTTTTTAAAAAATAAAATTTGTCAAATTATTAAGATCTTTTATTATAATTTTTTGAAATAAAATTTTATTGAAAAATTTATGAATAAAAAACCATTTCCTAGATTAAGACTTAAAAATAAAAAACCATTTATATTACTAAATGTCCAATTATAATGCTAAATAGTATACAATAATTTTAATAATATATAGTAAATGATTTTTATAATAAAATTAAATATCAAATTAACAATATCATTTTTATTTTTTATTGACAATATTTATAAATATAATAAAGATACTATTATAATATTCATATTTAATTTGTTTGAAATTAATTTTATTTCATAATCAAATTTAAAAGTTACACATTAATTTTGTTGATAATAAATTATTGATATAATTATTTAATAATTATCAATAATAATATTTTTTAATTTAAATTTTGTAGTTAAGAAAAATATTATCATTTATTTTAAAAAAATAAATCATATAATTATAATTTAAATTATTTCTATATAATTCAATTTCTTACGATTTCGAATTAAATTGATTTCAAGTTCAGATCATTACGAATATAAATTATGATGAATTTAAATTATATCCATTTTGAGTTTTATGCTCTCTCACAATTCTCTAAAAAATAACCTATGTTGAATGTAGAAATCAGAGCTCAAATTATACTATCATCTAGTGCCGTGAGATTTCATTCTAGTATAATCTTTATTCTCAAACCCAATATAATTATTTTTTTTTTATTGGGCTTATTTGATGGAAAAACTTTTTCATTACAAGATGTACAAAAATTTTATTGGAAAAAAAAGGAAGACATTTGGCTCTCAATATATATTTTTTTGTTAATTTTTTTGAGAAATTGTTAAAAAATTTTAAATGAGAAGAGATTATGAGTAAAGACATATTTCATTTCTCAAAAAAATTTATATTAAATTTACAAATCGTCCATTAAAAAAATTATTGTCAGTAAAAATCGAATCTAAACTTTATAAACAAAATATTAAATCCTTACTAAGTCAAATCCGTAGACAAAACATTTCATAAACTTTTTTAGTAAATAAACATCTTTAAGATTTGATCATTATTTAGCAAGAGGACATTAGTTCGAGAAATAAGCATCTCACTCCAAAGTTTTGGTCATAATTTATGCTTGAAATGACATTCAACAATGCCATAAATCCTAGGCATTATACTACTAAAAAGAATGCAGAGTATGAGAACATGGGTCTTGGTCAAAATGCAACTATGATAAATTCATGAGAAGATTGATCAACAACAAAATAATAGATAACTTCATCCATTAACATAAATCCTACCTTTTGCTGCTAGTCATAAAAATCAGTCTTACAGGTTGGATTTCTGTCCTCCGGATTAATTCATCACAATGACATGCTAGGCAACAACTTGTTTTCAATGTGAGGTACAGATATCAGTTCATCTTTCTTTCGCAACAAACATAAGCACCTACAATCCTTTCTAATATCTCTTGGCTGCGGCTTCTTTTGTACCAAAAATAATTTTCTTGAGTACCTACAACAGCTCCATCTAGCTCTTAATGAAAAGCAGGCTAATACCCTCTGAAGGAGATAGATTGCTTAGTTGACAACACAGGATTCAATATGTAAATTCGTTAACAACACAACGGGTTAACAGTAGCAAAAATCTATCAAATTCTGCCTGATCTTCTAAGCTTCCTGCCAGCCTTGAGAATGAATTATAGTTTGACCTCAAGAGGCTCTGGAAATTTCATTAACACTTTACCCTTGTGTTTCCATGTAAAACTAATTACCAAGCACAAATTTATTGTTAAAATCAACTTTAAATTACTATAATCATATGCAAAACTTCAAAATTAAGTTGTACAGAAAATCAGACTGATAATTGGCTAGCATAGTCGGACAGTAATATATTACGAGTTTAAATTTGCAAATATCTTATGCATCAGAAGAATTGTGAATTCCAAATGACATTTCTCCATCATCTTGGAGTTTAAGAATTTCACTAGCTAGGATTTACACTTCAAGTTTGAGAAGGGTATCAGTGGTGATTTTATCTTATCATTTGAGTTCGGCATAAGAAGATGTGCTGATTATCCTAGAAAAACACAGATCAACTAAGGAATTCACAAGGAATGGTGTTATACTAACAACATAATCTAAACAGATCAAAGGCATGGAAGCAACCAAAAATGAATGCATAGCCGTTTTCAACTCAGTGGCTTCTTTTCAAGTAAATGCTTAGAGCAACAGTTTTTTTTATTTTATAATTTTAGGCATAAATTTGCATATTTTTCAAGAAAGATTGATATTTTAATGTTCAATTGACATCAGAAGGGGATAACCAAGATGAAAGCAAAGAAAAGGGGAAAAAGAAATAAACCCATGGTTGGAATGGCCGATTTCTCCACAAAATGCAAATCAAGAGGTTCAGGCAGCACTCTTTCGCGATGCAAAATGCTTCATCATATGTCCATATAACAAACAGCAAAAGTACCTTGGTAACAAGTGGGGATTACCTTCTGTCACCCATCTCAAATGAAGTAAAGGAAATGTCTAGGATGGAGCAAATTATAGTTATTTTTTACTTCAATTTTCACTCTAACTGCTTATTTCTAGGAGAATTCATGCTTTATTCTCCAAACAATAGGGGTTAAAGATAGGGCGGAAGGGACTCCTCACATTTTGAGGACTTCATTTATCTTAGGAGCAGGTACGTACAAGTGCAAGAGCCTCACCAGCTTGCAATTTTGTGGTGAGTCGAAGCTTTCTGTACTCCTCATAAGTAAAAGGTACATATAGGCGAGGGTGCTCTGAATCCACCAGCTCTGGTGGGGGTTCTATTGCTGCCTCTTTTGGTCCCAAGAGGAATGTGGCAATTGACACTCTAGTTGTTGCCTGCTTGCATTGTACTCGATGCGTCACGTTGCAAAACCTTCCATTGCTCCATGCCTGAGTCAGAAAAACAAGTATGAGCCAGAAAATCAAAACCATATATCCCTTAAAACAAAAGTGACAAAAGAAAGAGAGTATTAGCTTACTGCAGCCATATCTCCAAGATTGACAAGGAGGCTGCCAGGGAAGGGATCAACAGCTACAAATTCACCAGATCTGTCCATCACTTCAAGACCACCAACATTCTCATCGTCTTGTAGTATTGTTAGAAATCCAGAATCAGTGTGTATTTGTACCCCAGTGGAGCCTACATCTTCTGGGGTGAAATTGTACTTATTTATCCTAAATTGACATGGCCATTCCTTGCAGTAATCACCAACCAATCCCATACTCTCAGCTAGTTTTCCCCCTATATCCATCATCAACTCATGTATTGCTTGAGCATACTTCTCTATTGTCTCTCTGTGGCAAAACAAAAAAGCAACTAAAGGACAATCAATCAACTTGTTTCAAAGCACATTCATCTTAATGTGTTGAATCATAAAAAAAAAAATGCATCAATTGGGTTATTAACTTTTCTAGAATTATAAAGATAGATGATAGTTGTCGGTACTTACAAATCTAAATTCAACCAAGAGTTTTTCTTTAAACATAAAATTTTAAAGCTACAACAATCCTATCAAACACAAAGACAGAATATGAAAACTACTATATATAAAGGTAAGGGAAAGGAAAAAGGCCACCTTTGTGAAGGAGTGGCATCCAACTGAGAACAAAAGTTATGAACAGCTTGGGAGGAGGCCATGTCATAGAGACCCAAGGCTTCATAAAGGGGGTTTTTAGGACTTGGAGCCATGTAACCACTGCCAGCAATGACATCTTCATTGCGTTTTTTGATTTCCATGGGGAGGTCAAGCAATGATCTTACTACCCTCTTCATTTCCTGCATCAGTTCCAAAGGAATCTTGTGGTTTAATACCCTGAAACAACCCCATTCTTCACATACTTTTCTTAGTTTCTCGTACTCCCTCGGAAAATCTGAAAGATCAATTGTTGGGATACTCTGAGTTTTATCCATTTTCCACTGATCAGTTTCCTCTTCGTCTTCTCTTTCCGCTTGTTCAATTCTTCTACAATATGCAACAAAATTTTGAAGTATTTTAGTAATATGATTAGGTGTAGTAATTGACGTTTATGCTAAAATAGTGGGGTTTGACCATGTCAACAGGCGACAACTTTTGTCTTCTCCTGACAAAGTGAAGTACAAATGTAGGAAAAATTCACGACAAAAGTGGCGCATAAAAACAAACCAGGTTGATAATACAATACATACATGGACATGGTGTTTGTTTAGATCGAAAGCAACGAGAATGGAGTGAAAAATGGAAAAGATTAAAGGTGAAAGTGCATGAATCATAAATAAAATCAATTTCCAATTTCCATTATCGATTAAGCTGCAGAACTTTGAGAATACCAAGACGTGACGCAACTCCCCTTTAAAGGAAAACGTGGTGCTTTCACTTGTCTGCTTCGGCCCCCATTGCCCATGCCTCCACTGTCATTGCATATTAAGTCTTTAATCAACTCAAGTTTGCTTGGACCGGCTGCAGCCTAGAGGTGTTACCCAAAGGTGGCAAAATGGGCCGCTATCGATGACGGATGACACGGCAATGCCCACCATTATTTTTTTAAAAGAAACAATGATTTATGATACATGTTAATTATCATTCGTAATTATAAAATTTATTACTTTTTGAGTGCCTGTAAAATTTATTTATTTTTAGTATAATTTTGACTCAAATCATGTAAATTATATGTATAATTTTTTAATTTTTTATAATTATGAAACTAAAATAATTAATTCATAAAAAAAAACAAATAAGGGAAATACACAAAAATATATATATAAATATATATATATATATATATATATATATATATTGGATCAAGCTAAACATTAACCGACCAAACTCATCTCAATACGTGTCGAGTAAAGCACGACAAACCCATAATTTATTCAAACCACATATCGTGTTAGGTTTAACCCTATTCTAAGCGTATTGGATTCACCCAATCTGCTCATTTTGCCTCTCCTAGAATAGTTCAAGTAGTTCATATTATAAATTATAAAAAATATAAATACAATAAATAATAATTATTAAAATTGAGCACAACGTTATTCCCATTCCATCGTCTCCACTCCACCTGCACTCTTTTCTTTTCTTTTTTTTTTTTTAATTCTTTGTTGTCTATTTTACAAATTTGAGGGTTTTTTTTTTCTATTGTTCTTTTAAGTTTTACTTTGTAATATAGAAAAATAGAAAAATTTAAAATTTAAAAAAATAAAAAAGATGAAAAATATAATTTTTCTATCAATGTATTTGGTTGGAGAATAAAAAATAAAAAAAATGATGGACACTTACTCAATAATATAAAATTTATCAATATTTTTATTAAAAAATATTTATTTAGAAATATATATCAAATTTTTTTTTTCAAATTTTGTATACTATTTTCAATTTTAGTTTTTCATTCAATCATTTCTAGTAAACCACTTAATTAATTTTATTTAAAAAATTTCATTTTAATCTTTTTCATAACATTCATAATATCTAAATTTTGAACCAAATTTTATTTGATTTTTAATTTTTAAAAAATTTTAATTGCATTTCCAATTGCTTGAAATTATCTTATTTTAATCATTTTATTTATAGTCACATCTAAATTGATGATAAAAATTAGTTATTACTATGTAAATGATGCAGTTAACATCTTATGTAACTTATGAAATGATGAAAATAAAATTTCAATTAAAATTTAAAGATCAAATATGCTATTATCTCACTTTTTTTTTATAATTCAAATATATTTTATAAAAACTTTGAACAAAATGTTCAATGTGATTATAATATTAATTAAAATACATTGACAAATACTAATTAAATTATAAATAAAAACAAGAATCAAATATCTAAGTTGATGTTTCACATAAACCATGATGGCAAACATCAATCAGGGACAATAAAAAAAATGCTGAAGGACGGTAGAAGGAGACACCCAAGGCACAGCTTGAGTATTCTCCAAAAGCATAATCACACTGAAGAAACTTTGTAGGTCCTAACAAAAAACCCAGATGGCAGATAAATCAATGAGAGGAGGCTCTATCTTTCTTTCCAGCAAGAATCATAGATATATGGAGGCCTCTGCTGAATGCTTGATTAAAGAGAATTCGTGTTTGGAATTCGGACACGGATGGGAGCCATGATAAAATGGCAATGGGTGTGAAGAGCAGCAACCCCATTATGAAGTCGTATGCTCTGGCCAGCTCCTTTAATGGATCCCAGATTCGCTTATGTAAAAAGGGCCCGCAAGCTTGCCCAATCTAGGAAGAACAAGGAAAAGGAATGTGTTGGATTAGAGAATATATATGACCTTTAATTCCATGACATGAAATATCTGCTCTTGGTGTTTGTCAGCTTATAGAATGCATAATCTTGTGCTTTGTCTAGGTAAAATATTTACATCACCACAGGGATTTTGAAGTAAATACAAATAGGTTTAAAAGAGTGGGGCTTTTAGTTAACAATGTTAAAATCTTTAGTGTTGTTTGAAAGTTTAAGATATGTCCAGTATTAAAAGTGTGAAAATTTTGGCACATAGAATCACTTGGCAATTTAAAACACGAAACGACACAAAAGTCATAAGAAAAAAAAATACAAAAGTGATACCGTTTAAAATTTTAACAAAAATCATATATGGGTTTAACAAAATGTCTAAAAACAAAAAATATATTTTGTGTTTTTCATGTCGACATAAATTACGACATGTAATTTTTATATAAAATATAACACAGATACACCATTTGCCAATGTTTTACATCATGAATACAACCAGAGATAGAAAATAGACTTTTACAAGATATACAAGAAAGACATACATAATAAATTAGAGAAACTTTGGGAAACCAAATAAAAAAAAACATGGTTCTCTTTCAAAGCATCATGGCAAGTAGATCATTTTTAGTAATTACCAAAATGCTTGTTTAGTGTGAAATATATTGGGTACACTCAAAGGATCATTATGTTTCCAAAGCACTTCAAATAAGAATGCAGTTAGTTTTGAAGATGAATATCAAACATATCTAGTAAATGTTTTGTTGGATATACGATGAACTTGAGATGAAAGTTTTCCTTCATCAGATTTGGCGAAAGGAAGTAGATGGTTAATTGGATAAGAAAGATTGCAGTTAATTTTAGCTATGCTCTATTGACAGAAAATGGCTTAAAAGAAAACTCAAAAATCATAAGATTTGAAAAAACTTACAAGAATGAAAGCCCATCCGGTGGGCATGAAGGCAAGGATAGATGCAAATAAATCTGACACGGTGAGGCCACATAGTTTGAATAAGAGGATCATGATTGCCAAGAAGAAAAGGAAAAGAAGCCCTTTAAGCATTCTGAGTGGTAGCTGCAGGTCCATATGAAACATCTGCAGTCTACGTACTGATACCATCTATAGTGATGCAGAGAACATATAAACAGAACAGCAAGTCAATTTTACACCTCTGTTAATAAATTTCAGCATAAAAAAAGGTGGAGGGGAATTTCTATTTCACCTGCTTTTCTCAACCAAAGAATAAATTCAATAACTAATGAATGAATAAAAAGAACATAAATAGACCAATGTGGAATAACATGTCTAAAGTGAAGAAACGAATGTCTAATTCCTGCACACAAATTCAATTGCATATTGGAACATTGCTAACTATAACATGGAGGGAACATCTCTAAGCTACTATTAGAAAATTTTATTTTCATATTTTTAACATTCAAGCATTTCCATTAATCTAGAGGTCATAAGAGTTACTTCATAATTTCAATTTCATTTGCATACCTTTGGGATGATAAGTATTACTAAAACAGCACACCAAGAGAGTCCATAAACCTGGAAATAAAATACAGGTAATAAGCTTCTGGTGGTAAAACTAATCAGAGAGAGAGAGAGAGAAAGAACTGTAGACCTAAACGCACATTAATTTTGTAAGAAAAAACAGTATATAGTTTGCTAGCATATATACCAGCAAACTCCTGCTGTGATGGGCTATATCAAGGTGGTAGACTATTCCATACTGGTAGATGAAAAAACGAAGTGCAAGAAGAATCTCAAGCAGCCTTCCCCTTATGCTTGTGTATCTGAGATGCTCTTGTTCTTCATCCCACCATGACTCCCAACTTTTCTCAGGCTGGATACCAACACCACCATGAATTCCCATCCACCGCTTCCAATCTGTCCAATCATCCACTGTTTTTTGCCATTCAAAACCAGATGGATTAAATATAAAGGGAGAAAATAACCAAGATACAACCAGGAACCACATTGAGAAGGTGATGAACAAATAAAGACTTGAATTGCGATATGAATTCCCATAAACTTCATATATGACAAGCAGTAGACCCAGTTCCAACGCTTTCACAAAGTGACTTCGTGAGTACAGCCTATAGTTATCAGCAAACTTAGCATGTAGAACAACAAAACCACGCCCAGTAGCTCGATATTTAGAACCTCCATGCAAGATTGTTCTCCCAAAATAATGTGCTTTTGTTCCAAGCTGGAATGTAAAGAATATAGAAGCTAGCTGCAGCTGCATGATTATAAAATCACCAAAAGCAGTGCGGAACCCTTTCTCCAAGCCAATCTCCATTAACATGGGCAGTACCAATAACATTCCCATTTGAATGAAAGATTGTGTAACTAAAGCTGCTTCTAGGGTCTTGTTCTGTTTTATGCTTGGATTCTCTAGAATCTCTCTTTCCAGTCCACTCATAACCATGTACAAACGCCCATAAAGGAATATATACACAATAAGGACGGTAACCTGAATCATAATAGGGTCAAAATCACAACATGTATACCAAGTCTAAAAGAGTAGAAGCAGGAAAACTGACAAAGCAGAGGTCAAATAACAAAACCATCCATCTGGCTTAGTATTATCCAGGTGCCTGCACTTATATGCAAATAATTCCAGATCACATTAAGTTAAAACTTTAAATCATATATGTTATATGGGAGAGTGAAGCAACTTCCCAAACAACTTTCCTACCACAGAAAAACTACAGCTTCAATATTAACCACAGCTAAACATCGAAAATTTTATATATAAATATATATATATATATATATATATATACATACATATATATATATTATGTGTGTGTGTGTGTGTATACCATCTAGTCACCTAAAGTTTTATGTAGTCTAAGTTTTGATTTTTGAAGTAGCTAAATTGATATAAACATAGAAAACCTTATATATATAAGTATATATACCATGCTGTTAAAATAGAAGCCAACTGTTGTACAGTAGAATGATAGCATTCTGAAGAAGTCAAACCGACATCCAAGACGATATACATCTCGACTAAGTGTTTGTTCTCCATTTCCATTTGCAACTTTGGCCTCAAAAAGTGATATTTGATTCATCCCCACATCACGCCCCTTTCCAACTTGGATATATTCATGGTGTGTTACATACCCCCCACGAAGAGTTGAATTGAACCCTGAAGAGTTTTAAGCAATTAACCACTATATTAAATACATGATATTGTGTATATCAATCGTTGATGATTACCTGAAAATATGTCCTCGCTTAAGTTAATAGTTTTTGAAGCTTTGCTTATGCCACCCCTTGTTATGTGGAAGATTCTGTCAAATATATCAGGATGACCATAATGGAATCGCACCCTGCAAATATAATAATTTAAATAAACTACACTGGTTATGGTAGAAATGAGTCTGCTTATAGATAAAAAAGTTAAACATCTGTTTTGAATGACTACCAGTGTGTTTGAGTATTGGATTTCTATGAAAGCATAGATAGGAAATAGCCCTTTGTACCATTAAAAAGAAAAGGGAACAGCTCTTGAGAATGTATTGCTGAATGTAGAATCACTCAAAATAATCACTTGGGAGATTTTGTTTTTAAATATATGTCATATACTATAATGAAAAGAATCCTACTTATTACAAACTCTAGCTCAAATTGAGTTGGAAATACCTGGTTTGACTTGATGTATTTGCAGCCTAATCAAAGTTATGAAGGTCCATTTTACTGAATTTGTTTGTTAGATCCACTTTAATAGCATTTTGAAAGATTAATTTGAAAATTTGTGAGAGCCAATTTAGGAGGATTTATCTTATATGAAGGTTAATTAACAATATAACAAATGGCTATTTATCACTAGTATTGTGTGGTTTATTATAATAACATAAGCCACCATTTAAGTTCCTCTGGAACAAAGCTCAATTTCAATGAATATATTAATAGTATTTTATGCACAAAGTTTAACAAGCACTCAGTCAGTTATGATGATAACTTCAGGTTTACCTCAGAGGACTTGACAAAAAGCGTTGGCCTATAGTTACAAAACTGGTCTCTTGATTGGACATAAACCAAGCAAGTGAAGAAACGCTGCATAAGAGGAAAAATAATTTAGCAAAAATTATTTCAAATTATTCTGCAAATAACATTTTGCATATTGACTCTATTTATCACTACAAAGATCTGTTAAACTTATATAGAGAAGTGGTGATACTAACCTTCCTGTAAATACATGCTCCCTTAAACCTAATATTGTAGGCTTTTGCGCGCCATGGGTATGTGGGAACTCTTCCAATACATTTCTCATTTTAAAAGCCTCTTCAAAGTAATTGTCCTAAAAACAATGTGTTAAAGAAATACATATTACAAATTTAAAAAATTTGATTCCTTGAAAGACGGCAGAAAGGCAACAACCTGGTTCATGTCTATAGTCTGCAAGGCTTCTCCACGAGTAAATATAATGGCATGATTTTGATTTTCAGGTTTCCCTTCACCAATTTTTGTAGGAGGACCTGGAAGTTTTATACGGTATATTTCCTAGAAATACGTATGCAATACCAGGTTGTTGCAAGGAATTAGTAACTTAAGAAAATAGAAATAATAAGAATCTGGGAAAGACAGTTTTACCAGATTGACAATTGGAGTGTTAAGAAATGACATAAGCAATTGGAATTTCAAGTAATGCCATTAAAATCACAGTGCCAAGTAATGCCACAGTAACCTAGATACACACCTTAATATAACAACTGAAAGGGCATTCTTTTTTCAACATAATATTTGATGTGCCTACTTCTTACTTCTTGCCATCACTACTATAGAAACTGACTACAACAGATTCTAAGGGCTAGAAATAAAAATTTCACATGATGACACCAAGTCAACAATGAAACCTAACAATTTAGACAATGAATTTATTGCAGTTAGAATGTGTAGATGTCTTGTAGATTGCTTAAATCCATTTTTTCCAGAGTATGAGATAACTGTCTGATATGAGCCTTAACAGGTTTGCGTGTTACTTTTGGGATATTGCAAATGCAATATAAGACCTAGTAAGGATCAAGGAGAATGCACAGAACAATACACTTTCTTCTATTCTAAATCCAGTGGCATTTGCACTAATTTCTGGTCTTGACATATCTTTCTTTATTACGTTGCACTTTACTTTTTAGTTTCCCACTTTCCATTAGTACATATGGGAGAGAGTAAATAAAACTAGTATTTTATTAATGTGGAAATCTAATCTTCATTATTACTTGATTAGTTGACTTTATCTATTTTAGTTAAATCTCTTATTTTTAGAATAAGAAGTGATTTGGATAATTACACCAAATCCATTAGATATTTTTCTATTATGTGTAGAGAGTAAATTACTCCTTTAATTAGCTGTTTTAATGCATGAAAATCTTAGGTTTTAAGGCTGAGAATATTCAGTCTTTAGGCTATAAATTTTCATCCAATTCTAGCATTATAATAAGAAAAATATAGAAAAATAAAATAGTTTTATTCTAGAGATTTCTTCATAGTATCAAAGCATGATTTGAACCTTTGAAAAAATTTTCACTTGGAGTCCAACATGGCCAGTGCAAAGGAGAGCCTAGTGTTGGAGATTACCTTTAACCTTGGAGCTAGCGTTTCTCAATCATTGCAGAACATTACCACTCCTATTTGAACAGGTTCATTAGCACAAAAAGATAATTTTCTAAGTGCTTTAATTGTAAAACTAGAGAAATCAAATTCATGGATTGTGGATTCAAGAACTTCAGACCATATGACTAGAGATGCATTTGTATTTAGTAAATACAACCCATGTCATGAAAACTTTATAGTTTGAATTGTTGATGGGTCACTTTCAAAAGTAACCGGTACAGGTTATGTTATTATTTCTAAAGAGATAACACTTGATTCTGTTCTGTTTGTCTCAAATCTAAGTTGCAATCTACTGTCTATAAGCAAACTTACAAGAGACCTTAAGTGTGTTACTAAATTTCCTCCAAATATGAGTGAATTTCAAGATTTGGATTAGGGGAAGATGATTGGCAATGCTAAGATGTATGCAGAACTTTACATCCTAAGAGTTAATGATTCTGAAAGACAATATCAAAAGACCTCTTGTGTGGCTTCATTCTCAAGTAATAATAAAGATGGTATTATCATGTTGTGGCACTATCGATTAGGTATCCAAATTTTTTGTACTTCAAAAGATTGTTTCCCTCATTATTCAATCAAAATCCTAACAACTTTTAGTGTGAAGTCTACCAACTATCCAACCATGCTCATACCACATATCCTAATCAGCCTTACAAACCATCACATCCTTTTTTAATGATACTCAATGACATTTGGAGTTTGTTTCCCTCATTATTCAATCAAAATCCTAACAACTTTCAGTGTGAAGTCTGCCAACTATCCAACCATACTGGTACTACATATCCTAATCAGCCTTACAAGCCATCCCATTTTTTTTAATGATACTCAGTGATATTTGGGGTCCCTCCAGAGTAAATAACATTACTGGCTCCAAATGGTTTGTCACATTTATTGATGATCACACCAGGGTTACTTGGGTATTCTTAGAAATGGGCCAACTATTCCAAAACTTCAACAATATGATCCAAACTCAATTCAAAACCAAAATCCAAGTGTTGAGAACCAACAATGGAAGAGAGTACTACAATTCAATTCTTGGATCATATCTAATGAAGCATGGTATGATTCATCAAAACTCATGTGACGACACTTATCAATAGAATGATATTGCTAAAAGAAAGAATCGACATTTGTTGCAAGTTGCAAGATCCCTAATAATAGCTGCCCATGTACCTAAGCATTTTTAGGGTGAAGCTGTTCTTACTGCTATATATCTTATAAACAGAATGCCTTCTCGAGTCCTGAAATTTCAAAGCCCTTAAGAATCCTTTCTCAGTTATTATCCTCACCTTCGAATCATCTTGTCTATTCTTATTAAAGTGTTTGGATGCATTGCATTTGTTCTTACCAGCCAACATAACCAAAGCAAATTAGATCCCAAATCCATCAAATGCATATTTCTCGGATACTCCCCAAATTAAAAAGGATACAAGTGTTACTAACCAGTAACAATGAAATTTTACCATTCCATGAATGTTACCTTTTTTGAAAATCAACCTTACTTTCCTAAAACTGCCATTCAAGGGGAGAATCCAATCACACGGCAATATCAGCTTTGGGAAGATCCTATTTTCGAACCACCAAACACTTCTCAGACTCCCCTTAACACCAAAACATCAAATCAAATCCTCCAACTCCCTTTCAAGTCCAAAACATCCAACCAAATCCTCTAAGCTCGAAGTCTACACAAGGGAAAACAAACAAAGAATTGATTGTCTATTCAAGAAGACAAAAAACTCAGTAGGATATAGGAGAATGTACACCTTCAAAGCAAAACCAAGAATCTAAATCGATTCCAGATATATTTGAAACCAACACAAGTAACACTCTTACTGAATATGATTCAATTGAATCTTTTGATGAGCTTGATCAACCGATTGCTCTAAGGAAATGTGTGAGATCATGTACTCAACACCCAATCTGTAATGTGGTTTCTTATGAAGGTTTATCACCCAGTTATTAGGCTTTTGTTACCACACTAAACAATATGCAGATTCCCAATAATATTCATGAAGCACTCATGCAACCAAAATGGGAGATGGCTGTTTTTGAAAAAATCAAGGCCCTAGAAAAGAACAAAAGGATTTACTCAATCTTATGGTGTTGACTATGAGGAGACATTTGCACCGGTTGCTAAACTTAATTCAATCCGGATGTTATTATCATTGGCAACAAATCTAGATTGGCCTTTCCACAAACTAGATGTCAAAAATACATTTCTTAATGGCGACCTAGAAGAAGAAGTTTACATGGAAATCCCTCGAGGATTCAAAAACCAGGACAATTCTGGCAAAGTATGTAAGCTTCAAAAGTCTTTATATGGTCTCAAACAATCCCAATGTGCATGGTTTGATAGACTAACAAAAGTGGTAAAGAAGTATGGTTTTTCACAATGCCAGAACGATCACACCATGTTTATTAAACATTCAGCTAAAGGAAAAATAGCCATTCTTATTGTCTATGTGGATGACATTATTCTTATTAAAGATTGTGGAAGAAATTAGCAACCTAAAGAACCTCCTAGCCAAAGAATTTGAAATCAAAGATTTGGGACACCTTAAATATATTCTTGGCATGGAGGTAGCTTGCTAAAGGAATGGCATCTCTGGTTCACAACATAAGTATGTCCTAGACTCACCAAAGGAAACTGGAATGCTTAGATGCAAACTTGCCGACACCCTTATGGACACAATGAATAAGGTAGGAATGGAAGAAGGAAGTCCACTAACAGATAAGGGCAAATATCAAAGACTTGTTGGAAAACTCATCTACCTCTCTCATACAAGACTAGATATCGGTTTTTCAGTTAGCATAGTAAGCGGATTCATGAACAACTCATCCGAGGAACACTTGAGGGCTGTGTATCAAATCTTATAATACCTAAAAAAGAGTTCTGGCAAAGGGTTATCATGCCAAAATGTTGAAATTTACACTGATGCTAATTGGGTTGGATCCGATATTGACCGAAGATCAACTACTGGTTATTGTACCTATGTGTGGGGAAATTTGGTTACTTGGTGAAGCAAGAAGCAATCTGTGGTGGATAGAAGTAGCACAAAAGTTGAGTTTAGAGCCATGTTCCATGTCATATGTGAGGGAATTTGGCTAAAAAGGTTGCTACAGGAGTTAAAGATCTTTGTAAAAGAATCCATGAAGATATTCTGTGACAACAAAACTGCCATTAGTATAGCAAAGAATCCTGTTCGTCATGACATGACTAAACATGTAGAGATTGATCGTCACTTCATCAAAGAGAAGATAGAGGAAGGAATTGTTAGATTAGTTTATACTCCCACATCCCTCTAAACTGCAAACATACTTAATAAAGCTCTCTTTCTCGAAACAACTTTGAGAATCTAAAGTCCCAGCTACGCATGATTAACATCTACCACCTAGCTTGAGGGGGAGTGTGGAAATCTAATCTTCATTATTAGTTGATTAGTTGACTTTATCTATTTTAAGTACGTCTCTTATTTTTAGAATAAGAAGTGATTTGGGTAATTACACCAAATCCATTAGATATTTTCTTATTATGTGTAGAGAAGTAAATTACTCATTTGATTAGCTGTTTTAATGCATGAAAATCTTGGGTTTTAAGGCTGAGAATATTCAGTCTTTAGCCTATATATTTTCATGCAATTCTAGCATTGTAATAAGAAAAATATAGAAAAATAAAATAGTTTTATTCTGGAGATTTCTTCAATGAGGAAAGCTTAAACATATTTCCATAGCTGTAATTTATAAGTATTAATTCATATACAAAATTTATAAGCATTAACTTTGTATGCATAATTATAGAGGATCACAAACAGGAAATATATTCACTCACTCCAACAGCAATCATATTTATACAATCTTCAGAGAAACCATATTAGGCCCATGATTATTATAAATGGGTGAGGATTGCCAGATTCCAAACAGCAGAAACATTCAAAATCAAGTATTCTAAACAAAATTCCTAAAGAAAATTAATTTCATATCAAACTGGCACTTACTCTTTCACGATTATTGATTGTATCACCCTTGAGAAGAACAGAGTAATAAACTTTCTGAGTTTTTCCCTCAGTTTTTTCCTTCACAGTCTCATCTATTTCATCAATATAAGCAACACGCAGTGATGGATACCTGTAGTATTTTAAAAGTAATGGAATCAGTGGTGGGTTTACACAGAGAAATTTAGTCCTATGACTGCATTCTGCAATATAGCTTACATTAGCATGAGATTTAGAATATCCTCTTGACGAGGATCATTTGAACTTTTGAGGGCTCCATATATCTGACAAGAAACAACATAGGTGAACTTCAAATCAGGTAATGCTTTCTCTCGAATACCATCCTGCTCGTTTAAAATAGCTGCAGAGGAAGTGAGTAATAAAGTTAATAAATATATGGCACAACATTTAGCTTAACTGAAAGACATAAAATGCAACACTGGAGATGATATTTAGAATTTTCATCTTAAGTCTAAGAAAACCATAAACCATTACAATCAGCGGATTCCATGGAGCACTGAACTTCTAGAGCCTTCTTGTAGTACATCATCCCTCGCACTGGTAGAAAACACATAGGAAAAAATAGCTGTGTCAAACACCTATAACTAACTATTACAATTTAAGTTATTTAATGGCAGATTGCTAACTGATCGCCATCAACCAGACCTGATCTAGAGAGTGTCTGTCCTCTGTAACTCACCCACTTACGAATATCCTCCTCATTAGGTTTGTAATTCATACGCTCCAGGAAATTGGTCCATTCATCTAATTTGCATACATTGCTATATTAATTCATGTTTTTCCAAATAAAAAACAGTAACAGTATTGTATAAAGTACTCACCTGGATATATCATCTTCAGGTAAAATAAAATTGATACCCCATCCTCATTTTCTTTATTAAGTTCTTTATCAGAGTAAAGAACATCTTCTTTGTAATGCGGAGTCAAAACACTAACATAATAAATTGAGAGAAATAAATTTATGTTAGAGTTTCTAAAAGGAACTACTTAACAGCCATATCTTTCCCAACTACCAGCTCATGGTATCTAGAATTAACTTGTGTAGAGCTACCCTGGAAACTTCAACCAATTATGAAGCAAGAATTGTAGATTCACATTTCAATTGATCAAAGAAACTTCTAGTGGAGGCTACCACAAGTGATTTCTAATATAACAGTCTCAAAATTGCCCAGTTACTGACCTGAAGGAACGCATGTTACTGACTTTTGGTGCACGTCGCATATTCATAAATAAGGAGTTGGCAAAGAAAGTGATTCGACGACGAGCCTCTGAATTCTGAGGCACATCTGTAGCAGATTCCTTGACAGTCAAAAGCAAATGAAGCCTATTGACCTGGTGAAATTTTAGAATTTGATAAGAAAAGGATCTCTGTTTGAAATATGTGAAAATGATAAACTAAAAAAAAGGTGTTTCAGTGCCTTTTCACTCCAGAATTTGTTTTTTGCATCAATAGTATGTATCTTTTTAAATCTTTGCTTTTTTTTGTACTTCTGAGAGATTTGATCACGTTTCTGATCTCTTCTTGGAGTAGATTTATCATCAATCATAACATCAAGCATTATACTCTCCATAACATCCTGGAGGGCAATGGTTATTTGAGCCTTGAATACTTTATCATTCTCATAATCAACCATCTGTGACATAACAACTCAAGAAAGAGATGCTTAATTGCCTACCACCAAGAGTAAGTGTGGGGTTAGAAAAACGGAAGGATAAGAAAGGAAATGCAAAATAAGGTCAATTATTACCAAGATCTTTAGGAGCTGCTCCAACTTTACAGCAAGTAAGGGCATACCACTCATGTTGAAGTTTTGCAAAAAAATTTTGCTTTTTAAACTTTCAGTGACTGCATCATAGATCTCCTCTACAATCCTAGCACAGAAAAAGAAAATAGGAGAACACACAGATCATTAATTTTTACAAAACAGAGTACTGTATTCTTAACCGGCTAGATGCCATTTAGCATTATGTCTGGAAATTCAAGCAGGTGGTACAAATGCTTCTGCCTTACTTCCTGTCATCTTCATCTTCTAGAAGGCAATATATAAGATGTCTGAGCGTGTAATAACAATCTAGAATGGCTGAATTGATATATTTATCACTCCCAATAATCTTTTTTAACTCAGCATCGTCCTTCCCCTTAAACTCTTTTGCCACGTTTAATGCGGCAGGAATCTGTCACACATAGATAGTGAAAATATGTGAACAAAGACTTGGCAATTGCAGTAAATGTAATGGTAAACAAGAGAAACACTCAAGAATCTTTACCTTACTGGCTAGCAAGAAGAGTGGCCACTGAACCATAGACTCATCACTCAAAGGCGATGGTAAAAGCAGCAAATCTCTGTCCCTGGAGGGGAGAAGAAAGCAGAGTAATGTTTCAAAGTATCCATGTATGTCTGTCTTATAATATAAAATCTACAGGAAGAACCTCTAACCTATTGCTAATCAGATCCTCCATTCGCATGGAATTTATGAACTCATTCCACATCCGAGAAAACTTTTTCATGTTCTTTGGTTCTTTTGAAGTACGCTGGGAAATTAATACTATTTATGTTTAGCCCAAAGAAAAAGATAAGGTTGAAAGTCATCTCTACATAAATTGATGAAAAGCACGCCACACATCATCTAAATTTTCTTTAAATGTTGAATAAAGTACTAGAACTCCAAAATTTTAAGATTCATTGTGCAGACAAGCTAGAATAGCACTACCCAGTCTTTTGTCTTTGCATCGGAGCCTGATGGTGACACAAAACAGCGGTCAAAAGCTGAAGGCATAGAATCAAATCTGGACTGCAACATCCCAATCGTTCGAATCTGAGGAATGATTGGAAGAAAGGATGAAACAAACTTCAGTTTCTTTGACATAAATCAAAACAGGTTTCCATGACAGGGTGTGAATGAAGTGTCCTCATACCTCACCCAAGTGTCTGAAGGCTCCTAGAACGCCACCTAATAGAGTAGAAAACATGGTGTACCATATTTGAACATCCATGAAATAAACCTACCACAGAAGTGCTACCTTAGATAATGGTACAAGTTACAGGGTAGACGTAAGAATCTAGACTATGGTATAAAATTTGTCACACCAAAGTTCTCAAAAGCTTACTTACTAGGACAATTGGAGCCCATATTGCAATAATGACTCCCATATTGTGCTTTACTATATAAGTTAGAGGATATGAATTAGTGTGGGTGGAAGTAAAAATTAAAAGATTTTGATGCCATCACAACGTGAAAACAAAATATAATAAGGAAGAGTAATATATTACCAATTGGAAAAAACTTATGCAACAGGTACTCAGCAACATCTATCTTCATAATTACCTTCGTTGGTTGAACAAGTGGCAGTATCTATTGACACAAGAAGTGAAAAAGTTGTCAGCAACTATCAGAGTTTTACAAATGCTTGAAGAAAACAACCCATTTAAATAATTTGATGGAAATGTTTGCAAGATAAATAATTTGCAATTTAGAGCCAATGAATATGTTCTCACTGGTTGGCACATATGGTTACCATAGAAATTAGCAATGTAGTTCTGGTCATGCAAAAACTAAAGAAAGTTTGAGAAATTGTCTTCAACTCCAATAATTACCATCATATTTAACAACTTTATTCTTTGGTACATCAAGTCAGATAAGAAGATACTTTAACACATAAATTGAAACTGAGGGATAAAACATTACGAAAGTAGCCAAAAAGTTTCAGCAAGAAATGGTCAAACCAAGGCTGTTAAAACCCTCAGAATTGGTCTCACTGTACAGCAGTTGGTTCTCAAGAGTGACTCATATCTTGGAACCAAAAATGACTTGGAACAGACCTGATAAATCTCTTTGTCATCAAGTAACCTGATAAGGGCACATGGTATCACATTTTCCTGAGTCTTTACTCTATTGTCTACAGTCAATGGGAACACCTTTACAGAAAAAGTTATGCAGCATTTTCTGGTAATGATTCCATTTTTAAAACTGAAAATACAGAACAAATAACAAAAAAGAAATGAAGAAATCACCACTCCATTCAGATTTCAAGCATTATATGACTAGGTGCAATTGGCAGGACTCATTCATGCAAGATTTACCACTATACAAAGCATTATTCTGGTGAAGATTAGCTGAATCAAATTAAAACTTTTTTTGATGTAATTTTAAATCCAAATGGATAAGAATTTTTATCTCTAAATATGTTGCATGGGCACTTTAAAGTGTGAAGTAGCAATATAAGACAAACCACAATATACCGCTTCCTACAGTGAGAGATGTATGTATGTGTCCATTGAAGCAAATGAACCATTAATTTTAAGAAATTGAATATTGAGTATTCTGACTATGAAAAGATAAGCATTAAAATAAAGGATAAATCACCTCAACATAGTAACTGAATGCTAGCTTGACACTTAGCACCAATATCCAAAATATTGTATATCTGAGAGTAAAGAAATGCCATTCACTTAATCCATGATGTTAAAATCTTAGCACAATGGGAATAGCTTAAAACATGACTAGGGAAAAAAAGCCCAATGAAAAATTTTTTTTCTCTTACTTTAGAATTGAAAAGATTCCCACATGCATGCCTCTTCCAACATAAAGTTTTGGCTGCAGCAAAGAAAATACTATATAGATAACTTGAATAATTAAATTCAGAAAATAACCAATGAATATGAGGGAAAACGACTAATGATGCCCGCACAGAAGAAAACAAGAAAGAATAATAATAATGATAAAAAGAAATAATGCTAGATATACTTACCTGAGCCCACCACATAACAATATTAATTATTGGCCGATTTGATAGCTCCATTTTTTCCCTCAACGGTGGAAGCAAGAATAGTATAATAGCCAGTACATCAGGTATCAAATAAAGTACAACAAGATAATTATACAATGACTGATTATATGAATCCCCGGCCCAGCGGCTAAAGAACTTCATCAGTCCTGTCGGATTCTTCACAGAAGTGGAATATCCTACCAGCAAAACTACTACCCAGATAGATGCCGCAGCCAATCTCAGAATATAGCGCAATAGTTGCATAAGTTCAGAGCTCCTCCAAGCATGGATGCTGAGAATTATGTCCAGAATAGCTGCATAAATTTTTCATGGCAAAGATGAAAAATATTTAAATTCACTCTATCAATGCTAAATAGCATGCAATTAAAATTGAGTATATCTGACACTTGAATCTGTAATTGAATTCCTATATTAAGACATAAAGCTATAGCCACAAAAGAGTAGAAACATTTTCCATAATATGGTTGTCAATTTGACAACTATGAGATTGCTTTCACAAGAAGAGAATATTAATAAAAAGCACCAGTAGTACCTTGCAAGAAACTAAGAATAGCATAAGTAATGAAAATGCTCAATACTCTTCTTAAGACATCTTCATTGTTAGCAACACTAGATCCAGAATGCGCCCATGCAACAATTATCATAGCCTGAAAAAAAAAAAGCATCTATGGCATTAATTTCTGGGTCAAATACTAAAGCACTAGGTTAAAAGGTAAGGTCACCTGCAAAGCCATTATGAAGAATATCCACATTCGGTTGAAACTTCTATAAAGCTGCCAAAATGTGCGGACTTCAACAAAATTAATTTTTGGCTTCCTCCTTCCAACAATGCATCGGTTTCCAAAAATAAATTGGTTCAGAATCTGCATGGAATATATGAGCATGAACTCAAGTCATAGATAAAAGAACCAAACTAAAAGAGCCAATAGAGCTCAATATATCAATAAAGGAATTGTTTTGCCTCATTAAGAGGAAGGCTGAATCATATGCCTCACAAGTGACAAATTAACGTTGTTTAGAAATTTAAAAAACTGCAAAGTTTATATTTGTAGCATTGACAAACATAAGTAATTTAGTACATTCATTTCACATGAAACCTTATCAACTGCTAAGGAAAATATTTATGATGTTCTCCTCGCATTCATCTTCATAGATGTACAAAGACACTAGCCCTAGATTACAAGAAAAACTTTAGCTTTTGTTTCCTTTTCAATCACTCAAGCCAAAATTGCTCAAAACCAATAAGTTACACTCTCTTATTTTAGTTCTTTTAATTTGCAATGCAAAACTTAAATTAACTCATTATGTGTTCCATATGTAGTTTCTCTGACATTGTTACATTATTTAAGTTTCAAAATTTTGAGAAAAAAAAAAAAACTGTCAGATGGCTTAAATATACACTCTGTTATAAGAGACAAGCATTGCCCGCACACCGGTAATAATGAAGTTTCAGTAATTCGGGGACGATGAATCAACTAGAGGGGGACAGTACTCCATGCAGATAGGCTACAAAAATTCCTAAGAAGGCTTATGTTGAACAGTGATGCCATATATTATAAAGCATAACATAATCATTCATATTTTCTTTGAGATGTTATTAATGTTGGAACTGTTTATTATGCTGTTTTATGTTTGTTCTCAATGATACTTGCTTTTTCATGGTCAATGATTTATTTACTCTCATTAGTTAAAGCAAAGAATATGCCTTGTGGGTTAGATGTTTGTTTTTATCCTTTGATGAGAAAGGTAAAAATTTTGTTAGTGTTGGCTATTACATGGTGTATTATATTCATATATTGTAAGGATGGTAAATCATTGTTTTTGACTTTCTTTTTTCCAACCATTTTCTTGGTTTCCAATAAAATCTTATTGCTCTAACCAAAAAAAAAAAAAACAAATCATAAGCCTTCAAATATTCCATAATGCCATAATACAGATTGTGTCTATCCATCCCTCCTCCAAAAGAAATGAATATGGAGTACGCTTTCTGAACCTAAGGTCTACTGTAAACTTATACCATGTATTTGTTTTATATGCTTTATAAGTGATTCATTGAACGGTGAAACCATATAACTATGAATATTTCTTTTAGGAGATGTTAAATACACTTGGCATATACATATAGATAAAATAACTATATACTTTGGGCTAAAATTTTAGATGACACAGAAGGTTACCTTATCTGCAGGTGGCAATGGCATCCCTTCTTTTTGCTTATGTAGCTCAGAAGAACACTTTTTAGACCTAGACAAAGGCATATTTACACATCAAATATATATTTGACTAGTGTAAAGTAAAAAAGTATCAATAATCAGAAAGCTTACCAAAAGCACTCATTTAGATCATCATAGTTGCTCCATAGAGAATGGCTTGCTTTGCCTCCTTTATTTTTTTCAGCTTCCTTTCTCACCAAATAATAACAAAATTTTAGGTAGGAAGTTTCAAATAGATAGGAACAAAACAATGTGTGTAATGCAATAAAATCAATATTACCTCAAGTAGGATCTGGTAAATAGGTTTTATAACAGTACTTAAAAAACTGTCAGCTGGTTTTTGGATTGTGTCAGTGCTAGATAAAACTTGATGAACATCATTTGCCATCTTGTATGATCATGAAACAGGGAAAAGAACTGAAGGTTACATTTAGAAGGGAGAAAACAAGAAGAAAAAAAATAGGGGGTGGAAGACATAACATTGAAGATGAACAAAATCAATCAACTGATGAATGTGAAATCCAGGATGCATGCTTACATTACATAACTTACATAATCTTCTGAGACTCAATTACCAACTTCTCAACAAAATAATTTAGAATCACTATCCACAAGGCAAAAGTGCAAGTACATTAATATTCTCCAGAAATGACCAACATAACATGATCAAATTTTTATGTGCAGTAACGTATTTATTATGATGATCAAGCAAATGCAGAAATTTTAAGAATTATTTTCTGAATGAAGGGTAGAATTTTAAGAATTATTTCCTCAATGAAGGGTAGAATTTCCATTATCCACTTAAAGCAAAAGCTGCGGGAGAGTGCAAATGTCTGATAAGAGCAATCTCTCAAAATCTTACTTGTCTGATTTATGCCCATTATAGTCTCTTATTCTACGTGAGATGTATGCACATGCATGCAGTTAAATGGAATCACAGCTAAGTTGGATATGTTGACTAATGACAGGAACGTCAATAATCATGGGCTTCTACCTTTTTTTTTCCCTATATTTATCTAACATATAAATGACAAAGTTTGAATCCATAACTAAGGGCCTTTCTCCCTATGTAATAATAATTCATGAAATTTGCACCAGACAGTTGTGAATACATGCTATGGCCATAGGCTGTAGATATAGCATGACTCCCATTGTCATAAAATTTGAAGCGACTGAAATTATCACTGCAACTGTACAAGAACTATTACCGATGACTCGGATCTATATGATATAAAAATTCTTGACGGTAATTATAGACACTAGCTATTGCCTCAATAACATGGAAAATGTTGAACAGATACTAGCACCAGCTGCAATTAAAGAATTTCTAACTCATTGAGAGTGATTCATTGAAATTAAAGAAACATACTTTATGGAAGATGTAACAAATGCATTCAGGCATGAATCTAATATTTGAAGCTTCACCCCATATGAGAAGATAGAGTGCAATGTAGATGAGATGTAGCTGTTGCTTTTGCTTTGCTTCTGTATACCTTTCATGATTCCTTCATAGCAGAAAGTTCATTAAGGGAGACGAAAAAAAAAAAAGAAATCCAGTGTGATCAATATGCAATATGGGGTCTAATACTGCTTTAAATTTTTAATAAATGCCTAAAAATTTTTTTTTGTTAATAATCTAAAATGACAAGATACATTACCTTATATGTGATTGAAGATGCATATATTTACACCATAATTCATAATTGTTGAAAAAATCATTTTTCAATCGCTCTATGCTCTTTGTAGTTGCTGCAATCTATAACAAACGCTTAATCAATCTTCAATACATGATGGTATTAAGATGAAAATCAACGCCGAAATTAAATCAAACTAAACAAAGTTATGAGATTTGAAAGGAAAGAATGATGGAACTTTATGCACCTCATCATTATCTCTGAGATTCTTCCTCCTTGTATAAATATTGGCCAGTAGCAATATTAAGTGCTCCCTCTGATTTGCTGCATTCGCTTTCTTCAATATCCCAAAAGTTATGAGAAAAGTCATGTAAGCATAATGAATCAAAGAATCATTATGCACAATCAAGCCCTGTGCCCCAACCCCTCTCCTCTCCCCCCCCCCCCCCCCCCCAAAAAAAAAAAAAGGCCTCCCTCACTAAAAAAGTTTCTGTTCTCCTAGAAATTTGATCTTGCGTAACTCAACTTGAATTCTTTATATAAAGTATAAATAAAAGGTAATGACATTGATAATGCCATTTAAAATATAGATATATACACTGAACCCAAGAGCTATTTCAGTGGTTAGAACTTGAGATTCCAACTTGGAGTTCTCGAATCCCGCCACGAAAATAATGGGTTTTGGTGATATGGTAGGGACGCCTCTCATTGTGTAGTTCGAGACCAATGATCTCATTACATACCAATATATATACACACATTATCAGTGTTACTAAATAGGCTACACAGCTGGAAAGATGAAGCAAATGAAATGTAACCAAAAAAAAGGAGAAAAAGAAATGGAGGGAATACCTGAAATCCAAAAAGAGAAGAAAGCCAATTAAAAATGCCTTTTTCAACAACACCTTCAATGATTGGAAGATTCTCCATTTGACTAACAGCTTCAACAGCAACCTTAATCTATAGAACCACAAGGGGTAAGATTAAAAATGTTCAAAAATCAAAGGTATTAACGATAAGCAGAAAAGAACCAGAACCTCAGGAAGCTTCATAATTGGTGAATCATCAAATGGAAGAATGTTATAATCTTCATTCTTCGGTTCCTTAGACCAGATCAACCTCGCAAACGGCGGCAGCGGAGGCGGCGGCGGCGGCTGCCTCTTCGTGCCGCTGGTACTGGCCATGGTTGTAGAGCGCAATGAAGAGTGATGATGATCAAGATCATTGTGGTATACTGATATATATGAATTGAAGAGAATTTTGGAGAGTATGGTTCGGGGTTTGGTTTGTTTGCTTTAGTATTGAGAGATTCTTGAATGAGCAAATCAGAGAAGAAAATGCCTTGAAGAAGGCTTTGCCTTTTCCATTTGTTCTTCTTGTCTTTGATGCTTTAGGATTTGGATTTGGAATTTGAATCGGAAGGAGAAGGATAACAACTCCTTTTTCTGTTTTCTTCCCACTAAAATTCGTTGGTGGGGACTGGGGAAACTTCTTCGAGGGTTAAAGGCTGACAATTGTAAAGGAAGATGAACAAATAAATAATATAATAATAAATCTTTCAACAAATAATAATATAATAGTAATAATAATTGTTAAATAAAGAGAAAGGAAGATACCTTAATTTTCATTTTCTTTTTTTTTTTTTAAAGTGGATTTTGATATAGATAAAATAATACAGTAATAGAAATTAGAAGAGCTTTTGTTTTATCAATTATCCATATAAAAATAGGAGACATTTTTATTCAAATGTTTTTAAATCACTAAATGTGTTCCAATAAACACAAAAAAAAGTTATATTATAATTTTTTGACAAATCTTTTAGCAAAATTTTTGGAGGAAATTGTATTTCTTAATAGAGAATAATTTTTTTAACTCTTATTTATTTAATTAGAAGTGTTTTTCAACAAATAATTTATTTCATATGATTTTAAATTTTACAAAATACCAAAACTGCTTATATTTTCACAAATCCAAATATTTTCCAAAATCTCCCGTCAACAAAAAAATAATCTTGCAGCTAAGTTTAATTTATAATATAGATAAACAATTTCGTTTAATAACTAAAAATTTCTTGATCCAATGATTAAATAAATTGTTATTAGATTTAATAATTTGTATATTTATATTATATAAAATATAAAAATTTATATATTTATATTATATTTTATATAAAAATTATATATCACAATTAACATAAAAATATAAAAATATATATTTTTTATTATGTTAAACTTATACATAATTACTATTAAAATTTTAAATCATATTTTTTTATTTTTATTTTTTATATTATATTCATATCGTGTTTTATGTCGTATATTTCCATATCTAATTGTAGCATGTTGTGAAGTTCTGAAGTTCTGGAGTCCAAACAACCCGAATCCTCATCCCTAGTATTAAAAAAAAAAACTCACACCATATTGAAAGACGTTCAAAATGAAATCTCAAATTGCTTAGGTGCTCACTTGGAGACTCTTCCTAAATCAGAATGAACATCTAAATGATCTTCCTATGATCTGCAAACACCAAAATTTCATTTTCTTTTCTGAATATAATTCTTCTGTCTTCTATAAAACACTTAAATACTATTCCTTAATCACAAATCACAATCAAGTCTTTACCTTTTGGTTTTATTATCTCAAATCCCTTCCCTTTGTCGTACTTTCTTGACACCAAAAACCAAAATAGAATCAAATCAAATATTTCTTGCTTAATTGTCTCAAACAAGATCTTGAAAGATCTGTTAATGCATTGACAGCCAAAAACTCAAATAAATTGTTGAAGCATATGTTTAACTGCTTCTAACAAAACCTCAGGATGTATTAAAAATATAATGTTCAAGAATCAGAGCTCCTACAAGGAAAAGCAAATCTATTTTATCACTATAACAGTCCTGTAGCATCTATATACATTCATCTGATGTCAAAACTGTCGATGTTAACCATCAGCGTCATTTGAATTTTAATGCACCAATTAGTTCTGCCAGTCACGAGTGCTGCATAGCAACATTCCATCAAAATTCCCACTTGGAGCCAGCAGAGAAAACATGTGATCTATTTACATGCTTAAATTGGACTTGCTCTCGACACCTGCAATTTAAAGCAAAACCCCATTTTTTGTTTCTCACCCATCATGTAACATCAAGAAAAACAAAAGCAGAAAAGGCATATGAAAGTAACAATCATCATATAGCAGATAAATGCAAAGCTTGCTGCTACATGTTTATACCAGTTTCTACCAAATGTGGGGAAAGATGTCTATACTGGATTGATCAGAAGCTCAATAGTAATCTCATAGTTCCGGTAGCTTATTATCAAATTCAAATATTTGAAATTTTATGATAATCTCGGACCAGTACTTTTAGGCAATGAAATTAACCAAGCGAGCGTCAAAGTCTAAACCACTGTATATATATATATATATATTGTACAAAAGAGGCTGCAGCCAGAAAATAAGGGAATGAATTGTAAATGCTGATATTTGAATCCAAGATCTACTAGATGCCGCCTCTTAAAATTGGCTACATGAGTCAACTGGATGCCACCATATTAAGTAGTAGGATATTAGCACCAAGTGAGTTTAAATATAGATATTAGCACCATATTAAGTAGTAGGATATTAGCACCGTATCATGCCTACTCTTCCTTCCCATATGGTAAACTGGTAAATAGTCCAGAGTTAGAAAATGCAATTTGAGGCAACTCCTCCAAGAATAATGCTACTAAGTAGTAAGTAAAGGTTTGAAGAGCAGGTTCAAGCTGGATGTCACGGTCCACGCGTTCCTTATTCTGAAACCACACATCCATGCGGCACCAAGACTACTCATAGTCGAGGTCAGCCTTCCGTGAGTCCATTTTTCCTTGGACAGCTCAATTTCAATCCTTCAAGCCGAATACATAGGAGCCTTTTCTTTGGCTTTGACCCTGTAGGGTTACTCATTCTGAACTCTATAGGGAGGAACCCAACTCCCGTCACTCATCAGCCCACGATTCTCAAAGTGGGCCCGAGCACCCATCTCTGTCCGCAGGGCTTAAGGTCTCAAGCACCGACTCTCGAATATCCGTGGGGACGCAGCCCCGTTTCTTATGATATTATTACTTCTTGACATGGTGAGAACCCAACACCATGCCCACCCGTATCGTACACGAACTCTCGTATCAAGTTTACGCAAGCACAACACTTATGCTAGTCAGCAGCCAACTCGGAGCCTCTAGGCTCATCTCATCCCATGGGACTCAATTCTTAGGGCTTAGGCCCTTAGCTTCAATGTAAACTGCCCGCATGCATGATTGACACCCAACATCATGCTAGTCCCGCGAAGGGGACTTGGGTGGGCAGCCCCAGCTGCAGCACCACCTCTACCGATTGGGTCTAGCAACGTGCCTGCCTGCTAGCTCGCACATCCCTCAGGCTCGATGGCGTCCCTCCTACACAAACACCATCTCATGATCTTTCTGGCTTAGGGAGGGGAAACCGAGGGCATAGCGAACTCTGCCGCGTAACCCCATGGCTCAACACAAAGGCGCCATATGAGGCCCGCCGGCCCCAACCGTCCCCGGGTTTACCATGACCCGAGGAAACATTGTGCCACATTGGTGACCCTCCGATGCCCGCCCACCTAGACACCACTAGTGCCTAGGAGTAGCTCACTTCAAACTAACCAGGCCCCTGCCTACCCGTTAGCCAAAGGGGTGGTGGATAGCTGAAACCAGTCATCCTCCTATAAAGAGCGTAAGAGATTTTCCTAGTCTCCTACAGTAACCATAAAATTGTTTGAAATTGGGACACTTTTCTCTCCAGCCATCTTAGGGCCTTTCTCCGGCTAACTCCGGGTCCCATAACCTTCCTCTTGGTCACCATTATTCCTTGATTCTACTCGTTGCTCTACCAACCCACTCGAAGGTGCCCGCACATGGCTTCGACCGACAGTACCTGACTGGCTAGCTGGTCCCAGGGCACCGGCGCATTGCCTCACACTTACCTGCATATCTTGGGATTTAGGGCTCAGACTATCCATGCACAATATCCCCAACATATTCCCATGCTCAGAATGCTCGCACGCTGCTTCCACTGATGGCCCCCCGCTAGAGTACTTGGCTCGAGGGTGCTTAACCATTGTCCCGAACTTACCCGCGTATCTTGCGGTCTAGAGCTCCCACTGCCCGCACAACATATTAGTAACGTGTTCCAATGCTCCAAATGCACGCCCGCATCTCTTGGAACCACTTTCCCGCCAGCTAGGTCTCGATGGATGCTCAGCTCAGGGTCAGTCATGGCAGGACCAAGGCACACCAAGGCCTGACCATGACACTAGACTAGCTGGAGATAAAGGAAACTTTTGAGCTCCAATACACTAGGGCTACTAAACAACCATAGCAGCAATGCTATAAGGTGGAGAACAGATAAATGGTATCTCCTAAACTTTAAAGCATGACAAAAGCCAATTGGCTGAATATAAACTTAATATCTTGGACTTGTTTCTGGCCAAAGAGACGGTACACATTAGAGCTGTCATTTCAACCATACTTATGCAATCAGGCATACATTGTTCCTCCTTCTAAAGTTCTCAGCAATTAAGTTCTCTTGAAAATTCAACATAGCTTAAGTTTTTTGCTAGCATATTATGCGGTTAGGGCAAATGCCAATAGATTTAGATACCTGATTTTTTGAACTTGTAGCAGTAGCCCCGTATTGAGGATGATGCATTCCTGCTGCTCCATAACTGATAAAAGTTATTGCTCTAGGCTGCACTTGCCTATTAGTTGTAGATGGGGCTGGCAGCTCTCTCATGAACCATAATACAAAAGCGAAGGGGACTGATGAACCTGTCAATAGACCTCAAAAATTAACTTAATACATTTGAAAGAAACGTATCTCCTTAAAAAGATGCAAAAAATATAAGAAGGAAATAAAATTTTGCACCTCAGTAATAGAAAACATAACTCCATATTTTAGGGACGGAGTGGGGATAGGGAAGGGGAGATAACATTTTATGATTCAAAATGAAAAGTGATTTGAACAGTTTAAAGTGATTATTATAGTATTCATTAAATAATTAATTCAAAATGTAAAAAATTTAGTACATAAATTATATTTAGTTCACTTAAAGCAAAGAGACACAACCACAAAGAATAAATTTTTTTATTCGTCTGCGTAATTATATGAGATACTCGTTTGACACCTGATAAAGGGAAGCTTGGAGAATTTTTAAAGCAAGTTATCATAACAATAGGGTTAAATCATTTGACACCTGATTTAGCTTTAAAATATATTTAGGTGAATAAAACTGCAGAGTCCAGACTGAAGCCTAAAATGATGAAGGACAAAAAATCACGATCAAGACCATATTATAACCCCGTCTTCAAAAGATTGAAGGAATACCTATCACATAGTGCAAAATGAGAAGAACCAGTGCTTTTACACCATTTATCTTCTTGAGATTCCAATGATGAAAAAGCTGCCAACAGAAGGGAAAAAAGTAACCCCGTAAGAAAGAACCCATGCTTAGTTCAGGAAAACAACAAAAACATCTTAACAACATGGAAAGGTCTTAAGTTATCAAGTACTTACAGGAATATCTGTAAGAAGAGCTATCAAAGAACTTGATATGAAACACAAGACGGAGACAACTGCTAAACCAACCACCTGCAAAATATGACAAACTTCTAAAACTTTTTGAAATTATTTAACACAAAGTTTTCAATAATGTGCTTTTAGCATATCTAAGCATTAAGAAATCAAGACAATGTTTCACCCCAGAAAAATAGATACAAAACCAATGTGCTACATAAAGAATTGGTAGCAAGTGCAAACCTTCCACATTTCTGATGAAGCTTTCTCAGACCGTACTCTCCTCAATTTAGAAAATAGAAGGAAACCTGAAAAACAATTAAAGAAAAAAGTTCAAGAAAGAGTCAACCTAAATAGGTGAACACACATAGTTAAAACCCCACCAAACAAATCAAAAGAAGTAACATAAAGAATTGTTTTACAATTTTGATGCAACAATTGAAACCTTGACTCATTATTCTTTGTTAGGTAATCCATTTATCAATTTATGCTTTATGTTATGAATTTCAGATTTTTCTTTTCAGGAGAACAATTGCCGTTCCTGCAATTCAATGTGACTTGACTAGGGTACATTATATTCCCTTGTCAAGTTTGATTATTACAGGAGTTTTTATGAGTTCTGTTATATTTTCTTGGTGTTTGTTATATTCTTGCTTTTTAGATTGTTTCTAATAAAGAATCATAGTTCTGATGGGTTAATATCATAAAAGCTTTTTCCAAATATCGATATAACTTTCATATTGCAGTACGCTTATGCTTGATGAGATTTTTTAGTATTTCAGTCATTTGAGGTATGGATGCAAGGGAATAATTTCCGCACTCTTTCTCTTTTATGCCTGTTTTCTTCTTCCTCTTTTTTTTTTTTTTTGTTTTTATTTTTTCTGCATCCACATTAAATCATCTTCATAGTGCTGAAAGAAACCTCAAACCTTTTGGATTTTTTAAGTCTTCTTATTCAATTCTAAACACTATCTATTCTATTGACTCCTTCAATCACCCTCAATCCACATACTTTCATCCTTTCCACCAAACTCCACTCCAGCCACAGCTAGAAACTCCAGTAACCCTAGCTTCAAGCTACTCCTTCCCTCTTAAATCACCCCTAATCTTGCATCTATCCATAGCCATAAACCCAAAGTTTTCTACCAATTCATTTACCCTAAGCCTCCATAAACTTTATATTTACCCTAAGCCTCCAACTTTGTCACATGTAAAGTTTGCTTCCTCCAATAGAAACATGCAAAGCATCGTTGCAACCCATGCATATAGTGTTGGGAATATTGACTCAAATCCCAAAAATTTTTATAAGAGATTTGTTTGAGATTTTTTCAGAATTGGCTAGATATTGCTTATGGACAAGAAGACTTGGAAAGCAAGAATTCTAAGAATAAAGGGATTAGGCTTATAAATAGTGAGTCTTAATAGGATTATGTATAAGAGAAAGATGTAATGAGGGTTGTAGAATTTTAAGAGATTGTGTGTGCAGACACCCTATGAAACTGGAGAGTGAGTTCTCAAGAATGTAAATGTTTGGTTTGGGTTTGATACATGACCAAGCAAGAGAGCTCATAGATTGGACTAAAATTGATTTGTATTTGTTGAGTGTTTGTTTAGGTTTGGGGTTGATTTGCTTATATATTTGTAATTCTCTACAACTAGTAGATCTTTTTTCTCATATGTGGATGTAGGTAAGTTGAGTGCTAAACTATGTTAAATTGTTGTATCTTATATAATTGATCTTTTGTTCAATTTCACTTTCGCTTGCTTATATGTTTAATTGAGGGCTTTGGCCTATATGAAATATAAGACACATACATAGCAGCGGAAACATGGGTCCCAAAACAACTCTACCTTTGGGTAGTGCAAGCTTAAACAAGTCCTTTTTTGTGGTGATGAAACATTTTTTTAATTGCATTTCATATTGAGAGTTAAAACCCAAACCAAAACAAAGTTAAGCAATTTATATTTTTAAGGATGTTGTAGGATGAACTCAAAAGTTATTTTACAGCTTTGACCCCCCCTCCCCACACCTCTTAAACATGACTTGGGACACTCAGAATCACCAAAGGAGAAAAATAAAGCATAATAAAATAAAAAATATTCACATTGATACCTTTTAGGTATGTCTTTATACTGAAGCATGCATGTGTTTCTTTGTTATATTAGACTCTTGGCCATTACTTACTCGTGTATTATCTATATGGCTATTTTTTTTGCCCAATCTCTAATATGACTTTATTAGTGAATTAAAACTATTATTGAAACCTCATCTAGTACTTATAATTTTAGGTTTACCAGTTCATGACCACGTACTGGTCTCAAAGTTTCTTTGACAAGAAGTCTAGAGTTCGAAAGGTAGTCGCCTATATTCTATTAAAGACTAAATTTCAACAGAAGGCATGTGGTGGCCCTGTACTTTGTCCATGCTTTTAGCCCAATGGACTTGCACTTGAGAGGGCATATTAGTAAATAAAAACTTTTCTTGAACCCTTACCTAATAGCTTAAACTTTTAGGTTGACTAGTTCTTGATAAACTTCAAGACTAAAAACTATTAATATTTATGCAAACTAGAAGTAAATTTCAATTTCTGAAAATATTTTAATTAGCATTGAACAGTATATTTAAGCTCTTGATCTAGAAATTATATTCATGCATTCGGTTTGGATAAGTTCAATATTTAAGAACTCATGGCTCTAAGAATTCTGAAGACTCATAGTCATTGCCAAGAATAGTTATTTAAAATAGGTACACTATATTCCATCTTATTCTACTAGAATGACTCAAAGGTAAAAGTTCTCAAAAACATTATGTAGCTTATGCACTATTTCCCATATCCAAGGGGGAAAGATAACAAAAGCAGAAAAGCTTGACACCAGGCATAACATTAACAAAATAACAAAAGAAGTCATTTCTCACCATAGCAACCGAAAGCTCCACCTATTATAAGTACTGTTGTGGCAGAAAAATCTATATATACCTGCACAAGAATTGCAGTTATGAACCGATAACTACTAGTCACACTGAAAATATAAAAATGTTTCTTTTCCTGAATATAGAATTTAATTATGATGAATCATAATAATTAGATCTTTCTACATTCACAATTTCAGTCTTGAGAGAACACCATTTGCTAACTGAAAGCATCAAGTTAAATGCACACATTAAAAAAAGGTTAAAATTGGATATCTAGGTTGACATCTATTAGCATATGGAAGATCCAATAAAGATAATCCAATATACAAATTGAAGGAACCATAAATACTTCTCCCAAGAAACAGCAAGTTAAGGTGTCAGTTATAACTTGGAAGTTAACAGTATAGCCCTTTAAATAAGCTTAACCTGAATTGATGCCGGTTGGCTCAACCACAGCTGGAAAGAGTTGCAACAAGGTGATTCACAGACAAGCATTGGGTAACGCATCATGACAATTTACAATTATATTACCCATATTGAATTAGAAAATACTTTTGAAAAGAAAAAAAAAACCACTAAAAACACAATAAACATTTTGAAGACAGCCGGTCAATCAAATTTAGTAAAATATAGCATAAGATACCACATGGCTTGTCAAACAAACTATTGTAGCAATAAGAGCTGAATGCTAAAATCCACTAGGAAACCTTTTTATCATAATGTTGCATTTTGATAACCTTCTGAAATAAAATAATAATATGAGGTTTCTTCCATTTCATTAAAGATTTAAGACCTTATTGTTTGGTCAAACATCAAAATCTAGCAAGACATTAAGTTGTACAGTAAACAACTTCCAAAAAAATCAAATGTAAAGGACTTAATATGAAAAAATATCAAGGGATATTTTAATGTTATAATCACCATATCAGAGTTAGTGAGTAATATGATCCATACCCGAGCAATTACTAAAGAATCACTAGGATTCTTCCCTGCACTAGTCCAGATTATTGCAGCCAAGGAGATCATTAAGATGAAATTTAGCATAATGACCTAGTGGAAGAAGGAAAAGAAAAATAAAATAAATCCATTGATGATAAAATTGCATCTTAAATAGAAACTATACGTACTCATACCACAATAACAAATTTTTGTCTGCTATCAACATGAATGCCTTGGAATGAGCAACATTTCCAACGACTATCTGTGTTTGACAAGCCTGCCTTGTTCTTTGAACTTTCCAGCAAAACCTGCTGACTACCATTTTCTTCATCACCATCCTCTTCATCATTTGCCTGATGGCAAAGGTCGACCCTATAAAATCATTGCCCATAAAAAGCATATATGTACTTTTGAAATAACAATACACTAGTTCCTGGCAAAATGTCTCGTACGCAAAAAACAATTACTAGCAGATCCTTCATAAACTCTTTTGAAGATAAACAGAAATATGATTTGTATCACATGACTGACAATACCATGGTATTTCCCAATTTCTCATGTAAACTGAACATGAGAGCATATTGAAAATATACTATTGATTTGAATTAGACATCTAGTGCCTGACTTTGGTTCTATGTTGAACACTAGCAACCTACAGGACATATAAAGTTATATTTACCAATTAATATTTATTTTATTATTAGATTTCAACCACCATTAACAATTGAAAAAACTACTTAAAGTCATGGAGGTCCAATAATCTGCATAGGATCAGCTTATGTGGCATTCGGGAAAGGATATGTGAAACGAACTAGTGAAGTGTGAGACAATGTAAGACAGAGAGAAGGAATTTGCAGAAGTGCTGACACAGAAATATATTGTGATTAGTCAAGTGATTTACCTAAAAAATTTTCTCCTTGTCCATTCGGGGATAAACAATTATAGTTTTGAGGTAGGAATGTACCACACAAACTACTGCTAGACAACATTGTCCCTTGTCTACTGATAAGTAGCATCACCTCAACATAGAAGGACATAGTTTTAACTACCACAATTGAAAGCATGGCTTACAATTTGAGATCAGGGGAGTGTTGGATATTGACCTGATTACTATTATAGGGTACGTAAGATAGGAACTGTACAATGTTCAAGTAGGCACGACCTTATCTTATTTTTAACAGACACTTATAATAGAAGAAACTCTAATGGATCATCAAAACATTAAAAGATAAAAACCCTTTAAGCATATATTATTCAGAATTAAATGTTGAAAGACAAGTTAACTGAAAAAAAAAAATTTGTTAAAACATGGTCAGACTTACCAGAAAGATAGGAGAAGAAGAAATGCAGCCAAAAACAGAATCTTGGGGAAGGCTGCAGTGACATTTTCACCATTAAACTACAGACATATCTCATTAAGAAGGCTCTAGAAACAAGTACTAAAGGTAAATATAAGTTGTTGTCACTCAAGAGAAACATACCCATGAGAACAAAGCCACACACATTAGACCAGCAAAGCCACCTTTGGCATGTGGCAACAACCATGCACAAAAAATAAATGAAATAACCTGTCAGAAGAGAAAACAAAACCAAAGACAATCATCTGATACTGAAAATATTCAGACACTATTGCGCATTTTATATTTTTGTATTTCAGCATCAAGGAATTGGTTTAGGATTTCTTTAAACCACTTTGAAGGTAACAAGTTCCTCAAGAATGGTTTCCGCATAAAAGCAAAGCATAAAGTCCTTTTCACAGGATTGAAGAGATAGAGGCAGAATAATTGTTATTAATTCAGGAAAATAAAGGGGGAGAGGGAGAGAGAGAGAGAGAGAGATGATTTTACATTCACAATGCTGCTTATTCAAACTTAGAAAGGTTCAAGTGTTAATGCATGAAAGTAACAAGAAAGAATTAAAGAGGAGGATCAGACGACATTGCAGAAGAACATAAAAAGCAGGTATACTCAGTATTGAACATTTAGGTCAGAAAGTATCAGAAGAGTCTCCTTTGGTATGGACAAGGGATAGGATAGAAATCAAGCGTATAGATAAGTTAGAAAATGCATGATAATGAAGATGACAATGGCACATAGGGAATGGGAGAACCACTTGAGTTTCTAGTGAGAAGTGTTAGATTATGAGCAATCGAGCAGAAAATGTCCTTGATTGAGTGATGTAGAATATGTGTATTACTAGTGATGAGCTTCCAGCCCTGAAAGGCTGACATACCATGCCTCAACAATTGAATGATAGCACATGGTTGGACAGAGAGAAACATGACAAAGATTTAAGTTGGCTGTAATGAGGCCTGCCGCCAATGAAAGAATGATATATGCAGAAGATAAAAAAAGAAGGCATAAAGAGAATCTTGAGAAATTGTTTGGAAGGCTGAGGATGAAAGATTGTTATTTTGTGAAAAGATGAAGAAGGCATTGTGTGGATCTTGGAGCTTGGAACTTGAGAAATTTTTAGGTTGGCCAACAAAGATTAGCTTGATGAATCCAGGCTGGAGACCACCAAATCAGATATATCTAAACAACCCAATAATTGGAATTACAAAATACGCTAGCACATATTAAGGATTAAACTTATCCATAACAATCATCCTGTAAATTCATGTTCTTCATCTCACAAAATATATCAATTGATAAGTGGCTTCTACTTCAAGAAAAAGTACTACTTGATGTTGTGGCTTCAGAACCATGAATGAAACATCATTTCTGAAATACTAGAATATCTATTCCAATTAGATCCATGCTACTTTTGATTTAATTAATAAGATAACAGAAAACCCTTGCTGTATAGACCGCAGCTTGTTAAGATCTTTGTCTTACTCTTACCACAACTAGAAGAGCCTATCAAGAGATGAAGAACCTGCAGTCAGTATTTGCTCCATCAGTATAGTTTCTTTGGGGGGAAAAAAAAGAGAGAGAGAAAGATGAACAGTATTGAATTTTTTTTTTTTAAAAAGAAAGGTATTATAGATCATTAATATACAGGAAAAGAATCATAAATGTAGTAGTCAAAGTACATGCCTTGCTTTTACAGAGCAATTACAGATCAGAAGATGTGAAAATTGAGCAATACATTATATTGAAAACAAAAATGTGTAATATCATAAAATGAATGGGAAGTTCCAGTTTCTATCATACATATAGGAGACTAGCAAAAGAAACAAGTTGATGCAAATGAGAATAAAGAGATTAAGAGAAGAAACATTTCTAATTCATAGAATGACAAGGCGAAGTGATCACTGAATCCAATATCACAACAGGTAACAATGCTCTGGCTTATGTGAAGTAATAACATTGTTCCTTTCATCAGTTGACTTAATTGAAGAGAACTCAAAGTACAAAATTGTTACCAACATGATGTCAGGGAACCCTTTTTTCTTGTTTTGATTTTTTTTTTTTTTGGAGTGCCAAGCTTTTTCTTTATCTGCTTCTCCTTTTTTGACATAAAGGCAATATCAAGGAAGCCATATTCACATATGGAGGATATTATTACCAAAAGGGATCAGATTTTTATTTTCATTATATACATGGTTTCCAAATTTCTTATTTCTTATCAGCAGAAACATTTTAGAATTTCATTCTAAATCAATCAAATTCTACCTTTCATCTGAGTGGCATTTGACACTACAGGGTACTTTGATTAACATCAATTGTATCTTTGTACTTCTATTATGAGTTTTGGTCTAATTATTTACCAAGGACTATGCTCCACCAAAAATCAATATCAAAGAAGTGTCATGAAAAACTATGACATCACATACATTTACAGAATCCACATTCTTGCACCCCAAATATCTATGAGTTCCTCCCATGTACTCCAGATAGTGGAAACCCAAATTTTATTAGCCAAGAGGCACAAATGAAGCCCACATGCACATGCCAACACTGAAGAAACCACAACAGACTAGGGAAACATTTAGCAGATTCCACTTACTTTCTGACGTGTCCACCCAACTTGTTGATTCTGCAGGTGAATCCTAAAGAGCTGGTTAATAAAAGAGCTACAATATGTCAGAAAAGAACATTTCTGATGTACATAACTAAGAAAATCAAACTAAAAATATGGAATTGAGTACATAATTATTTATTGAGATAGTTCTAGTTTTATAATTTTTTAAGGTATGTAACATAAGTTTAATAGTTTATGGCAAATGCAGTTATTTATCAAAACTTTAAATTTTATAATTTTAGATACGATTCTTTTAAATTCTATAAAGGTAGTACCTGAAAAGCATGTATATGCCCCATGCTTCAACCAGAAGTTTATAACCATTGCGGCATAAGACTTTCAGGTACTAATTTTCTATGTTACTCGGACACAGTGGTTCGTGTTGGACACCTGAATGTGTCCAAAAGGAACTTTCTATTTTTTCTATGTTTTTCCACATATTTAGAGGGTCAGACCTCCATAACCTTGTCCATCGGATATGTATGGGACATAATTACTTCAAGATATGAAGAGTTGGAGCAATATAGCTAATATTTATTTTGGCTCACTTTTCACCTTTTGCATTCGAAACCATTGCTTCGAACCCAACAATAGCTTGGATTTCAGATATTTTAACAGAAAAAAGAGCCAAAAGCTTCACTAATACAAAACCCCTTTTTAAAGAAAAGAAGCAACATAATATGCTCAATAGAATATATTAGGAAGGAGGCCCACTCTAGCAATTTTGTCCTCTCTCCCTATTCTTCCAAAAAAATATAATGGACCAGAAGTAGCCATTCAATTTGTCCAGAAGCTGAAATGTACTGAAAACAAATTCAGAATCAATTTTTTTAACTAAGATTTTCAAGTACTGCCTGTACGAATCTACACGTTTATAAGGTTTTCTAGCATTTTCTCAGTAACCAAGCAAGACCCAAATTCCCAAATAGCAAACATCACAAAACTCCCTGTCAAGAGAAAAATAAAAACCCAAATAACCTAATTATGCCAACACAGAAACCAAATGCATTAGCACAAGAAAACATAAACATTAAAAGCGAAAGGGTGCAGAAAACAGACCTGAAAGAAGGCAATAAACGCAAGAAGCGCATCAAGGCAAGCCAAAGCAATATTTACAAAGAGAAAGTTGAGAGGATAGCACTTAACCATTGCTTCGATACAAGAACGATTTTCCTTTCTTTTCTTTTTGTTTTCTTCGCCAAAAAAAAAGAAGTTAGAATGGAGAATATGTGGGAAAGTGAAATCAAAATAACTCTGTCTCTTTCTGTCACTTTGGAAGTATGGCCTTTAAACATACACTGTAACAGACAACGAGAGCAGAGAGCTTTGTTTTTGTTTTTAACTGTGTACTGTTGTGTTTTTTGTCGTGTTTCAGTGTTTGGCATTTGGCCTTGGGGGTTTTATGTTAGTGGCAGTGAAGAAATTATAACACACGGTGACGATGACATGTACGGACAATTTAGGACAAGAGATACACTACTATTGTACTCTTATCGGGTCTGGTAAGTCTGATTTTCAATTTTTGACTGTTGATTTGCCTATTCACATATGTGAGAAAAATAATCGAAAATCGATTTTAAATTATAATATTTGATTAGATTTATATCAATTTTTTAATTTATTTTAGATTAAATTTAAATGTTAAAATATATGTTAAGTTTGATTAAATTTTGAATGAAAAAAATTAAATTAAATCAAATTATATATATTTTAATTTTTTTAAATAAAAATAATAATTTATATTAAAATTTATATTAAAATAATATATAAAAATTAAAAAACTAAAAATTAATAAAGGTATCAAACCAAATTAATAAAATTTGATTTGATTCAATTTCAATCAAATAAAAAATTAATTCAAATTTGAATCAAATTTTAAATTTTATAATATTATATAAAATTCAAAAATATCAAATCAAATTTGATTTAAACTAAATTGATATCCTCCCTAATCTCGTCACTTTTCTTCTCTTATTATGCATCTAACACATTCGTAATTGCAATCCAATTTTTGCTGACAAAAATATTTTTGAAATGACTCATTTAATTAATTTCACGAAATTATTTTTAAATCCTGTCGGACACAATCATTTGAAAACATAGGAATATGCGTTTTCGATTGGCTTCAAAAGCGGATAAATATGTATTTTGGCTTTCACATGTAATGGGTATGTAAATTTGTTAGTGTTTAAAATCAAATAATTATAATTTTTTATTAAATTCAAATATAACGTTTCCAGCATTCAAATACAAAATCGAATTGAAAATTTACAATATTTAAAATCAAAAAGAGAAAAGAGAAAAGTAACTAAAAATATGGTTCAAAGGATCAATGGTCTCTTAAACTTACAAAATCAATGAATTTTTTAGGGTTTTAGATTTGATTTAGTTACTCTTGAAACGCGCAAGAAAACTAGAGCTGAAAGGCAAAATAATGTATTCTTCTTTATCTTAAAATAATTGTGTCTTATTGATTTTTATGGTCAAAGTAATTTATTTTTACTTTACTTTTTGAAATATAATATTATATTAAAATTTTAAAAAATATGTTTAAAAATTTTTGAAATTTAAAGTTTACGAATCTTATTTTAAAAATTTTTTTATTTTATTAAAAATAATGATCAATGTTAAATTAATTTAACAAAAAAATTAATAAAAAACAATTATTTTTGAAACAGAGACAGTAACATTAATTTGGCTGTGTTAAGCAATTTTAGAAAATAAAAAGAATTTAAAAATTAATTATGTACAGCATGTGGTCATAACAGCAAATTATATGCTCTACATAGAATTTTCCTTTCATAAAAAAAAAAAGGAATTTTCCTCATATGAAATTGGCTTCGGGGTATTAATATAATTTCACACATTTTCATTGGATTTGGAACGGTCCGGTGAGCATGAAAAGAATCAAAATGCATAAAAAAACAGATTCTAAACCTGTGGTGTGATATACTTGGACGCGGCGCCCCTTGAAAATACAAGGGACCTTTCAGAACCAACGATACGCCTCGTCCTCCTCCTCAATTCAGCTACTGCCACTGGTGAGTTTGTGATGGTCACTACAACATTTCTGGGGGCCAAGACTTTGCTGGGACACACCCGATTGAAATTTAATAAATCCACCACAAAATAATTGAAAAAAAAAACGTGTAATATACGATGTTTACCAAATAACCATAAGAAGAAGTTGTTGGTTTTCCCATGATTCCAGAGTTTCTTCTTGCTGTCCTTTTCCTTTTCCACGGAGGCGTGGTCCCTCCTACTGCTTCATCAGCATGCATGGAAATTGACTCTTGCGGTCTCAAATACAGTCTAATTATTTTTTTATCTCTAAAAAAATCTTAATCTTCACGAGTATATATGCTAGCTGTCCATTAGATATTCAAAGAAATTTGATTTGATCAAAGCAAAGACGGATAATTGAAAATTAAGCAAAATTTTACACGTACCCAAGTCGCAAAATAAAGATAAGAGCTTTTTCTTCTAGTAATTTGCTTCTCATGCACAAGGCCACTTTTAGTTTGTTCCTTTCATTATCTTCTCACTTCTATAATATCGTTCTTATAAATTACAACTTCCAACAAAAATTTGATTAACCCTTCGAGCTCACTAAAAGCCATTAGCATCCTTAAGTACTATAGTGAAGTTTACAACAGTTTGCCATTTGTTAGCATAACAGAAATATTAATTGTGACAAGACGTGTTTATGTTGTCGTGATTGAGGGGTCTATTTCGACTGGCGCCAACTCTTTGAAATTACTATTTATTAATAAAATATATTTTATTTAAATTTAATTTAAAAACTATAATTATTAATATAATTTTTTTTTAATATTTATAATTCAATAAATCACTTTTATTCAGACTTGATATGTTGGATTTTGAATAAAAAATTTTCAAAAATCAATTTAATTTGGCCTAGCCCAATTTATTGATAACGTTAATTATGATCATATATTTATAATTAATCTTATATAAATATATAAAAATTAAATATCATGTTTGATATATAAAATTATGATATGATAAAATAATATTATGAATAAGATTAAATTAAATAATATTATTTTCTCTTATATTTAATATGTACAAGAATTAAAATAAAATAATTTATTTATTAGTCAAAATTATTTTTCTTCAAAATTTATAAATTTAAATTATTAATATAATTTTTAAGAGTATACAAAAACATATAAATTTAATTCTATGGATTAAAAATAATCTCATACTTTTTCAAAGGATAGAATTGTTCTATTAGCATAGAATATCTTATTCTTTCAATAATTCAATAACTTTATTTAAGTACATAATAAATATGTGATAGATGATTATGTATTCTATCTTTTAACTAATCCTACATGCCAAACGTAGCTAAAAGCTCTAACCAAAAAGAAAAAAATATGATGTAGATAATCTATATTTCTAACATGTGAACAATTTAAAAAATTGAAATGTGTTTAGAATTAATTATGCATTTCAAATTTAAAATTTAGAATTTAATAATAAAATAAATTTGATTTTAAATATCTTCTTTTCATTATTATAAAACACATTCAATGATTCTTATTAATAAATAAAGAAAGAATCTTATTTATTTTTAATGACTACTTAGACTAAAATAAATTAAGAACCAAATCAAGATTAATAGTATTTAAATTGAGAGTCAAGATTAATAGTATTTAAATTGAGAGTAACTTATGCTTTACAACAATATATTCAATGTGCTTGAGAGAAATGAAAAGAGAGTCCTCAATTTGGGTCAAATTTTATATTCATCCTTAAACTTTAAAAAAATTTTATTGAGTTCTCAGTTGTCCAAACGTACATCAATGTAGTCCTTTTGTTTGTTGGATTGTCTAAATTGACAAAAAATCTAACGTGACATGACATATAACCTTATAAAATTTTATTACATAGAATTTTTTAATGTGCATTAAGCAAATTATAAAAGACAAAAGACAATTATGAAAACACCAACTAAAAAAAACAAATGTTGTCAAAATCTTTTGTAATTAAAACATGTAAAATTAAAATAGAAAAAACCCTAAATATTCAAAATCTCTTACAAAAAAATGTTTCGGGTTTTGAAGAGAAAAGGAAACCCATTTTTTGGGTGTTGAAGAAAAAAAGAAAGAGAGTTTAAAAAAGATGAGCTAGGGGTTGAAATGGAGGTACTAAAGGTTGAAAAGAGCAATTAAGGGTTAAAAAGGAAGAACTAGGGCTTGAAAGGAAGGAGTCAGGGGTTAACTATTTGTCATTGTGGTCAACAAGCTCGAATTAAGACGTCATGAACTAACACTAACTCAAGTCATAGGTTTTTTTATTGTAACAACTATGGGATAAGAGCAAAGATTTTTTTTTTCATTAATTGAATTATGAGTTTTATAGATAGAGTAGGGTTTTGACAACACAATAAATGTTATGTGGATTTTGAATATGGGTTTAGAACATGTGAACACAATTATTGATTTTAAATTTTGTAGATATTTAAGAACACAATAAATTAGTGGTATTATTTTGAATATGGGTAGCAAATAGCAACAATGGGTAACAAATTAGTGTTTTTATAATTTTTATTTCTTTAATTTAGTGTGTTTTTATTCTTTTAATTTGGTGATGATTTTTTAAATTTGATGATTTTTTAAATTTGTAGCAACTTAGTACATGTGGATTTTTTTAATGGTGTGATCTTCTAATAGATGAACACAATAAGGCAATCATTTTAGGTTTATTAAAGAGGCTGCGAAGAATGGAATACCAAAATCAAATCCTTTCAGAGAATGCAAACAACAACAATTGCAATCGTAAGAATAGAAATTAGAAGTAGATTGTAATGTGTTTGCTTATTGTTATTTTATGTTGTTGTTGGAAAGAAAATGAACAAAATTTAGTTTAGTGTTTAAGGTAATTGGCTTGTAATATGTAAGCTGTCAATTTTATGTAATATGATTATATTTCTAAACTTCTAGATTTTGTGTAATATGATTATTTTTGTGTATTAATGCAAGTTTGTTATAATTATAGTCATTGTCTATGAAAATAAAAGCACCATAAAATACAAAGTTTTAAAATTGAGTCATAAATTTGTGTTCATAGTAGGATAAATGAAATGATCGTAACATTTTCATTTACAACAAAAATAAAACACAAATTATGAAATTTTATACAAAACAAAACACAAGTAAATAGCAATTTGTAACACGTTTGTTATATTTCACCAAGTAAATAGCATATGTAGACCCTTAACTTTGGGCCAAATTTTATTTTGGTCCCTAAACTTTAAAAAGTTCTAATCAAGTTCTTAATTGCCTAAACATGCACCAATGTAATTCTTTCGTCTACTGGATCATCTAAATTAACAAAAAATCCCAAGTTGCATGATAGATAACCTTTAAAAATTTAAATACGTAAAATTTTAAAGTTGACTTAAATATATGTAATTAAGATATGTGAAATTAAAAACAAAAGAAACCTCAATCAATACTCTGTTATAACTTGATTTTTTTTTTACTCATTTCTTCCTTTCTTTTTTTTGGTCTTTTTTCTTCAAACAGACAAGAAATAGCCAACCACTTAGAAGGGTTGCATATTGCCCTCCCACTACCTGCAACAAAAGTTAGAGTTCAGTAATAGCTTTACCTTTGTCGAATAAAATGCAAGGGATTAGATTCAATACTACTAAGGTTAATCTAGCCTTTCTCTAGTCAAGATTTTGGTGACCTTTCTTTTCCATCTTCTCTTTTGTTCCCTCTAAAACTAAGAAGAAAAAAGCAAAAGGAAATTGAGAGAAAAATTGATGAAACTATTTTCATTTATTTTAGATCTAGTTGATGGTTTAATGGTATTGGTTGATATTTAAAATGGCAAAGGTAGCTTTTACGTTCTTATTTTGTGGTGTCTTGTATGGGAATTTTATAAGCTCTTCTTATTACCCAATAAAAATAGAGTTTCTTGCTATATATGATTATAGAAAACTTGGGTAATTTATCTTTGTTTTTATATTAAAAAAATGAATCCTATGAAAATTTGGAGTTATTTTGATTTACAATTCTTTTTATTAGTAAATGCATACATGAGCAATGGATTGATACGAATTTGTGCTAAATGCTTTCATGAATTAATACATGTATTGAGTTAGTTTACGTACATTCAATTAGTTATTAAGAAGCAAATCTTTGTTAAGTTATTTTAATATTCTGTCATTGATTGTGTTATGTTTTAATTTAGGATTTATTTTGTTTTTAATTTCATATTTTTTAATTACACATGAAGTCAACTTTAAAATTCCAAGTACTAAAACTTTTAAAGATTACGTGTCATGTTAAGTGGGATTTTCCATTAATTTAGATGGTCTAGCAGAAGGAAAGACTACATTGGTACACGTTTGGGCAATTGAGGATTTGATTAAAATTTTTTAAAGTTTAGGGATCAAAATAGAATTTAACCCAAAGTTTAGGGATCACAGATGCTATTTACTCTATTTCACCTGGTTAGCAAATACCATACATATAAATTCATATTTCATTTCTAATAGCAACAAAATATAAGTTTTGTACGCTTTAATGCTAGTAAGTTCATATTTTAAACTAGCTGCATTGAAATTTACCAATAAAATCAAACACAATGTTCTAACTGTTACTAAAATTTGCCTGCAAAATCAAACACAATATTCTAACAAAAAATATTGTATGGACATAATATATGAAGTAAACTTTCTACACTGATTTTGGCCTAAATTATGAAGTCATTCAAACAAAACAAGCTTCATTCACCATGTAAATTTCTAACAAAAAGATATGAAGTCAGTCAAACAATAGTCATTTTTTCATGGGATTTCTATTATAGACACCATTCTGCTTGGCCACAAGCTTCTAATTAGCATATTTAAATAAGGTTTTCGTATACCTTAATGCAACTTCCCTCTTTTTCTGTTGATGGTTTGATGGTAGAAGTATCGGTATATTTACTATCCTTGAACTATATAAAAGAGATGTTAAACCCTAAATTGCATATAAAAACAAAAATTACAAATGAGTATAATCTTGTAGTAATCCTAAAGCCAACCAAAACCCAAATTTATTATTTACTTACTTCATTGGAAGCTGGAGTAGGAGTAGGATTGAACATTGCACTTTGTGTATCACTTTGTAAATCTTATGTACCTAATGGTGGATTGTTATGATATGTTATCTTACTTAAACCCTTAAAATATAACAAACCATAATGATTAGTCAACATTAATATATATATAGCTAAGACATTAAAATCAATATCAATATAAATATAAATACTTACATCAGGCATCCATCTAAGTGTTACATCATGCAATGAAACTAACTCTTCTTGCTGCTGGATAAATGTGCTTTGTTGTTTGGATTCGGGTATTCCTTGCTATTTGACAGAGAAAGAAAATTGAAAATAAATAGTATCAATTTAAGATTATTTGAGAAACAATAATATTTACATAAAAAAACACAATTGTTATTATTAACTACATTTGATTATAGCTCTGGAATGTTCTTACAATACTTTTTATTGTGACCTTTTTGTCCATATTTTGAATATGACATTGTGACTTTTGTTTTCTTAACCTTAGCATTTGAAGTCCTTATTTTATCAAGTTATTTTCTTCTCTTGGTCTTAGGTCTGCCAAATCATTTTATTTACAACTCTAAATAAATCAACTTTGGCTTGTAGTCAGATGGAGGCCAATGTTCTTACCCTTGATTAAATTGATAGTTTTTTTGTAAATCTTCATTTGTTTATCAACAGTGTAATATTTATGCACATAATCTTCAGCTTACTTCTTGTTTAACAAGATTGTAAAAATTACATATGGGTAAGGAATACCTGATAACTCTCATTTCTTATAACTACATGATTGTTTATTTAAGTCAATTATGTATTGGTCTATCAAGTTTTTTATTTCAAATGTTCTCTGTATAGATGGTTGTGGCTAGTACCTTCTAGATAATTCTCTGTTTTTATCATGTTTCTTCTAGATCTTTGGACAAATCAATTCAAAATACTTGTCCACAGCATTCCTTTTCACATAAAATCTATTCATCAGTTTACATATAATTGTTTTGCACATAGTCAGAATTAGCTTGTCTTTAGTATCCAAAATGCATTTATTGAAACACTAATACATGTTGTTAAGTAGAATATCACATTTAAGAATTGTGCTAAAATGAGATCTCGATCATTCCTATGCTAGCTTTTTTAAAAGTCAAAACATATGCTTCTGGATACTTATATTTTAGTTTATCCATGATTATATTGGATTATGGTATGTGGCTTGCCCTTGTTGCAGCCCATAGAGCATCATTTAAAGCCTTCGCTCTTTAATCATCATTTTAGAAGTTGTTATGTAAATACCTCATACAACATCTATGCTCTAATTCTGGGAATAACCTTTTAAATGAAACTTTCAAACCCTACGTTAAAAAAAATTGATTAGATGATATTTGATTTATTACATAACATGATAAATAAATAGAGTAAATAGCACTTGTGGACCCTAAACTTTGGGATAAATTATATTTTGGTCCCTAAACTTTAGTGACAATAGGTACTATTTACTCTAATAAATATATAACTTAAATCAGAAGCATATAATTTTCCTTTTGTTTTTCAAACATCCAAGTACAATTATATTTATTTTTCATCTTCAAATCCTCTATCAATCTTTCAATTAACCAAGTCCGTGTTTTAATATTTTTAATTTCTACCGTAACATATGCAATAAGGTAAATGCAATCATTAGCATCAATTCCTACAATAGCAAGCGGTTGTTCTTCGTACTTTCTTTTTAAATGATAGTCATCAACACTAATTATTGGCCTACAATAATCAACTACAGTAACACATGCTTTCAGAAAAACATACATTCTTTGGAAGAGACCACCATCTAACTTATACAGAACAGTAGATCTTTGGTTAGTTCTTCTAATTTATTATGCATAGCTTATTATATTGGAATATTGTTTCAAGTAAGTCCCACTAAGTTTTTTCGAAACCAACTATTTTACCCATCATAATTTCACCTTAGGCACAATAAACACATAGTCTTTGTGCACTTGCCTCTCAAATAAAGGCAAAGAATAATTTGGATTAGCAAGGAAACATTCTATATACCGATTTGCCAACTTTCTATAATCCATATTCCTATTAGCAATACTCTTGCAACAAGAATGCTTGAACTTGTAAGTTCTAATATGAAAAGTAGGATTCCTTGGTTCATGCCTAAATTTCTTACCATATAATATCCATTCACACCCTTCTTTGCATACAACCCTAAGTCTTAGTTTGCCTTTTTTCTTAAAACTAATGTTTACCTTATCCTTGATGCTAGCATTCTTTATAGCATCTTTGAACTATTTCTTATCCCTGAACAATATTTTAACATAGAATATAAGGTCATCAATGTCAATGTTTTGAAATTTAGCCCATGACTTCCTATCACCATCATCATCGGATCTATCAATACTATAAAAATCATTATCAAAATTTACTTCTAATTCTTTTATCTTTTCATGACCACTTTCTCCATCACTTTTAATGTTAGGATCCACATAATTTTCAAAATTCACATCACCTTCATCCTAATCCAATTCATACTCACTATCCTTATAGTCAAAGTCCTCACTTATTGTTCCGTTTTCAGTAAATACATTTTCATAAACTTTTTCTACATTAGGCACTTTTGCATTAGTACTAGGCCTCTTTGTATTTAACTTAACATAAACCCTAGACTGTTGGTAAACAACAATGTTTTTACTTGGAGGCATATGTTCACACACATCAACATCAATGGTAATTTCTACTAATCTATGCTATCTATAAGGCATTTTCCAAAAATAAATATTAAATCCAATATGCCCTACCATTTCTACCATGCTATGAAGTTCAAACAAAGACATTTTATCTACCTTACACAAGTAAAAAAAGCTATTTGTCTTTTTACATATTGATTACCTAAAAAGTAGCCCCCAATGATGCAAAGCTATAATGAACTAAGGAGAATAATCATCTACCATGTATAAAAAATAAAAAAAAATTGTAAAAAGATATAACACAATTAAGGACATAGCAGACAAATGGTTTTCATGTAAAGTGCATATAAGGTCAATTAATGTTACATTAGGGTCAATTAGTCTTCATGTAAACTTAACATGGCAGACAAATGATTTTCATGTAAAATGTATGTTATTTGCTTTGTCAATTAGTGTTGCTTGCAAGGCATGCAAAAAAAAAAAATCTAAATCTAAAATGAAAAACCCTAAATCTAAATTGGGCTCATAAAAAAGCAAAATAATCCTTAAAATATTCAACATGAAAAAACTAAAATTTTCAAGTTAGAAAACATAAACTTTAAACTAATTTCTAAATCAAAACAAGAATAATAAACAACCAAAATCATAAATAATGCAAAACTAACAAAAATCATAAATAAACAAGCAAAAAACCTAACCATAAACAATGTCACTGTCATCCTCTCTTTACCTCCAACCCATGATATCCCCTTTTTAAAACTCCAAAACCACGTGATCCCTCTTTGGTCAATCTTTTCATTGTTAAGTGGTCTTTCTTGTTCAATCTTTCTTTTTACAGTTTTAGAGAATCTTTTCACTTCATAAGGTCCCCTGTTTCTTATTGAACTTTTTCTCTTTCACACATTTTAAGATATTCTTTTCTCTTTCACAACTTAACGATCAACTTAGTATTTTCTTTTTTAGTTTTATTGTGTTTTTATGTAGTCTAAGGTTTTTTTTTTTTAGTCTTTTGTTTTTTGTATTTTATGATTTGTTTTTTAGTGGACATAAAAAATTCCATGTAATAAAACTTTATAAAGTTATATGTCATACCATGTTAGATTTTTCATCAATTTAGACGGTCTAACAAATAGATGGGCTACATTGATACATGTTTGGGCAATTAAGGACTCAATTAAAAATTTTAAAGAGTAGGGACCAATATAGAATATGACCTAAGGTTTACGAACCATGGATGTTATTTACTCATATAAAAAATTGACATATGTTTAGAATTCATTTTACATTTCAAATTTAGAATTTAAAATTTAATAATAAAATAAATTTAATTTCAAGTATCTTATTTTCATTATTATGAAATATATTCAATGATTCTTATTAATACATAAATAAAGAATGTTATTTATTTTTAATGACTAATTAAGCAAAATAAATTTAGAACCAAATCAAGAGTAACAGTATTTAAATTGAAAGTAATTTATATTTGATAATTAGAATATATTCAATGTGCTTTAGAGAAATGAAAAGAAAATTTTTTAAATTAATATAATAATGATAAATAAAATTACTTTCATTTGACATACTAAAATTAATTTTAATTGATTTGATCATATATTAATAATTCTAAAATCAATATATTAAATATATAAACATATGTATAGCTTAAAATGAGAAGCCAACATGTTCTATTTTTAAAAAAATGGAAAGTATTTTTTAATAAATATAATTAAAGAGTTGAATATTTATAATTGAAAAAAAAAAGACATAAAATTATTTTATATATTAATAATGGCAATCAAAGTTGTAATACCTTTCATATGAAATTAACGAAAGTGATTTAAGGTAATTGAATTATTTTTTAAATTAAAAATGAATCAACTAAAATAAAATACAATTATTAAAGGAAATAAAATATTTTTTAAGATCATCCACAAATCAATAATATAGACCATTAGAATTTTTAGAAAATATGAATTTTAAAAAAACTTTAAAATGTTTTTAAAAATTAAATAATTTCAAAAATCTAAAACATTTTAAAAATTAAAAAAATTTCGAAAATTAAAAATTAAAAGGTTAAAAATTTAATAATAATACAAAAAATTTTAAAAATATATAAAAAATTAAAATTGTAAGATTCAAAAAAATGAAAAAAATTTTGAATTTTAAAAAAAATTTTAAATTTTAAAAAAAATTTTAAATTTTATAAAAATTTTTATATTTTTTAATTTAAAATTTTTTAAGTTTTTGTGAACTTTTTTTGAATTTTTAGAAATTTTTATTTTTGTTAAAATTTGCATTTTTTGAAAATTTTCATTTTTTAAAAATTTCAGATTTTAAAAAATTTTTTAAGTTTCCTTTTTTAAAATTTTTAGAATGTTTTAAACTTTTTAGAGTTTTTTAAAATTTTTAGAAACTTTTATAATTTTTTAAAAAGTTTTTTGAATTTTCTAATTTTTTTGAATTTTTAAGAATTTTCTAAAACTTTTTTAAAAGTTTCACAACTTAAAAAAATTAGAATTTTAAAAAAATTTAAAGTCTTTATAATTTTTAAAAAAATTTTAAACTTGTTGAAATTTTTAAAAGTTTTTGAATTTTTCAAAATTTTTAATTTTTAAAATTTTTTTAACATTGACATATAATTGATGATGTGACACTTATTAGATTTTTTGACACATGTTAGTTTTTTTGGATATGTTCATGTCACGTCAGTAAGTTCACTGACAGTATTAGTCTTAAGTATCAAAGTAAATGATGAAGTGAAAGTTGGAGTATCAAATCGACAATTTTATTTATTTAGGTACCAAATTAACAGAAAACATATACTTTAAGTGCCATTTTTATATTTAACCCTTTCTTCTTCTTTTTTTTCAAGGACTTTGTCTTTTATATATTTATATAAAAAAATACTATAAATTTAAATTTAAATTATTATTAGAAAACCAAATTTAAATTTTATATATTGCCTTTCTAATATTACAATTATATATTAAATTAAAGACTTTTTAGCATGTGAGAAAATATTTTGAATTACTTCCAATTACTTAATCCATATAAAAAACATATTTTAAAAACTTATTACCTATCAATTATTTAATATTCTAAAAAAAGTTTATAATATTTGAAAACTATATAATCATTAAAATAATTAATATAATGTTACAAAATAATTTATTAACTTCATTACTTTATTAATTTATTAATATATAAGATATAATCTAAAAATCACTAGCAATAGCGTAAATTATTGGTAGAATACTAAACTCTTAATTTCATGATCAGGGTTCAAACTCTGGTAATGTCAAATTTTAAGAAAATATAATCTAAAAATATCTATTAAAATACATGTACATTGAAATAGGAAAATGTAGTCAATGAACAAGTATAAACTTTCTAACAAAATTTTTGAAACTGATTATTTAATGGTTATTTTACATATATATAAATATGTTGATTGCAATCAAATTATTAGGTTTTTTAACATATAAAATTTAAAAATAAAAAATAATTTAAACATATATTTCTTAGATTATAAAATTTTTTAATGTTTTTTGTTTGATAAATTTGTAAAAAATTAAAATAACTTATTTTAAGATAAGTGATTATCTAATTGAGAAACACTATTATTACGCTTGAAAATGTGAATTTAAGAAAGTGAATTTGGATTTTATTTGCTATATAAATTGTTAGAATAAAATGTATGTACTATGTACAAATTAATAAAATTCAATATAATTATTGATTTAATTTGACAAATATAAAAAGATAAACTTCTTCAAACTCACTATTAAATAGACATTCAACAAATCCTTAAATTTGAAAAATAATCAAAAAGTAATGTTTTTATTTATTCATGTGCTTTATCATACATTTTCATTAATTTTAAAATCCAAATAACTTCTTTTAAATTTAAGTTAATAAACACAATCTATACGTTGTTGGAAAAATAAAAATAAAATATGCTTTCCAATTTCAAAAACAATTATGTTAAGAAGATTTTTTTTATACTTTAATTTCAAATTAAAATAACTAGAACATATAAATTTAAAATTTAAAAGAAAGATAATATTTTTGGAGACTTAATTAATTAAAATATTTTTATAAAAAAATAAAAACGTATGTGATATATTTAAAGTAACCTCTTTCAATTGAAAATCATGTTGACATCTGTCCATAATTAATTGATTGACATCGTTTTTTTTTTTTCAAAAAAAAAAAAGACAATAGGAAGTTAGGAACAATAAAGCTTTGACTTCTTTTTAACCTTTTGGTATTTGTCAGTAAACTTTAAAAAAATTATTTTGTGAGCTTTATCACAATAAAAGTCTTTTTTTATCCTTTTTTGTACTTAAAGCAATAAAAGTCTTTCTGGATTTTTTTTTCAATCATTATAGCAATAAAACTCCTCTTTTCTTCTTCTCGAAACTCAAAATTTATGGTATGTGTTTCATTTCCCTTCTTTAGCCTTTAAATTTATTCTTTATAAATAGTAAAAAGTTTCAGATGCTGATAAAAAATTTTAAATATTTTTTGTTTTAGTTTTGCTTATATTTAACAGGACGGGATGGGTTATAAACCAAAAAAGTAACGGTATAGAGAGATGTATTATCGACCAAACAAATAACAACTTCATAGTGTTTTCGAGTTATTTTAACGGCAAATGACCATATAGCATTGGGCACAGTGGAAAACCGATCAAGGAAACATTAAATTTTACAGGTTTGAGGTTTCATTTAAGTTTTTTTTCCTGCACATATCAATAGACTTTTAGAACTCTATTTAGAGACAAAGCAGGGAAAAAGTCTTTTGTCATGATTTTACATTTAGATATGCAATTAGCTTTGATGTTAAAATAATATAGATTATACCTTTTTATATAAAAAAATTATACTAATAACATATATGTGTATATTTATTTGATCATTTATGTTTGTCTATTTTTGTTTTTTCTTGCACAAATTGAATTAAATTTCATTATTTGAAGCTAGTGCGAAAATGAAAAGTGTCAGGTAGTTTAAACCTTAGCCCATGTTACAATTGTTTTAGATTAAGTCCAATTTAATTTTTACATTTGGTTTGTCTCGTTGAAGGATATCAAAGTCAATTTAATATTAATTTAGTTCCTATTTCAATAAAAAAGTATTGCAGTTTAGTTATGTGATGTGAAAGGCCTATATATCTATTTATTTTTTTATCAAGGAATGTATGTAATTATTCTAAAGGTTTCTTATGCTTTTTTTTCGTTTATCCTTGCTTTTTTCATGAGGTCATTCTTTTTCTTTTTATCTTTTGTTGGTTGGTTGGTATTATGTTGTTCTTTTTTTTTTTTTTGCCATCCTTTTTATTGTCCATGAAGAATTATTAGGAATTCTTTTATAACTTAACATTTTTATCTTATTGCTGCTTATTTAGATTTCAAGTTTCTCTTTTTTATTTTATTTTGTTTTTTCAAACATGATTCTTTTGTAATTATATTTTTCTATTGTTGCTTTTAACATGCATTTTAAGGTCTTACTTTTACATATTTCTTTGTTTTGGTCTTTACTTTTAACACTGTTGTAGCTTGTGAGGCATGCTCAATAAAATTTTTTTTTTTAGTTTTTTTCATCAATCTCTGTTTTGGTTTTTTTATTCTTTCTTATCATTGGTTTTATAGGTTTTGATTTTTTTACTTTGTTGTTGATGACCTTCTTGACGTGGGATGATAATACTATTTTGACATTTTTTTCTCCTTTTTTATGATGTGTTAACTTTAGGTTGCTAGGAATTTTTTTTTGGTTGATTACTTATTTTCATGCTTTATGTGCAGCTTTTCTTCGCTGGTGTGCTAAACAACTTTAGTTTTGATAGATGAAGGCTTTAGCTTTTACTGTAACTATTTCTTTGATATTATTACTTTCATTTTTAAGGTGTTGTTTGTATTTTATGCTATATATTCAATCTAGTTTAAGTTTGGTTGTTTGTTAGTGGTTGTTAGTCCAGATTTGAATCTTGCACTTTTTTTGGATTTTAAGTTATATTATTTTCACACTATTGTCTTTGCTTTTATTTTGCTATAGGTGCAATTATTCTTAAATATGCAATAAATGACTTATTTATGTTTAAACATTTTGTATTTTACTTTTGTATGCTATGGATATTGTTGAACATTTAAGACAAAATAGGCTTAGGATAGTAGAAAGACTAAAAGCAAATAGATTAAAATGGTAATTCAATCCAATAACAGATTTTAGGTCTATTCTTTTATTACATAGCCCAAATCAATCAAATGAGAAAATCCACACTATGAATCAACCTAGGTATGATCCACATTCTAATATGATTGATAGACAATAAGTTTCTCATGAGGTCATTAGTGCGTAACCTATGTCTAATAGGTTCATAGAGAGCAATGCAAGTCAAAATGATTTGTTATTGAGTGCACACACCATTTACATTATTTAATGGGTAATGATAGGGAATTACACACCAGATCTATTGAATATATCAAGCTTGTATTAGCAGACCATTTCGTGTGACCTTAATAGATAGAGTCTACCTCTTATTTTGCTTTCAATGCTTCAACTAGCAATGCTTATAACTATCAGGATCTATATGATGTTCTTGTAAATATTGAAATGGAGAGTGATGTTAATATGCAAATAGATTTTTCATTTAGGATATCAAACAAAGCTAAAACTTTTTCACATACATTCTATGAATGTCATCCAATTGTACAACCAAATAATCATTATAATCACCTAAGTAATTGTAAACACCTAATTTTATCCAAAATAAGTAAATTTCAATTGATTTTTTTGGCTTAATTGTACGTTTTAATTTGAGCTTATTTTGACACTTTAATCAAATTTATTGGATTTTGATGGGCTTTGTCTTAGGATCAATTTTCCTTATGGATTTATTTTATATGGGTAGGAAACCAATTTTGAATTATGGATGCCAAAATTTAATTTTTGAGCCTAAGTTATTTTTATTATAGTAAATTTAAAGAAAAGCCAATACTAGGGCTCAACAAGGTCATTAATTTTTTCCCAAACCATTGACTCCAAATTTTTATGTCATTTTCAACTTTTCAATTTTCACTTTGTGCTTTATTTGACTTTAGTATAAATTCATTGACTTTCTCCTCCCCTAACTTTACCACTCACCATTTTCAATTTTTTTATTTTTAGCCCTATTTTTACCTACTGACTTCTAGCAACAATCATCAAAGAGTCAATGTCCTAAAAAAGTAGAGGATTCATGGTCCCAAAAAATCAGTAGCCATTGTTACACTTTTACCACATCTATTTAAGAAACCATTACAAGACCATTAAATTTTGGTGAAATAATTGAAATAAAAAAGGAAGAGCCATTACAATCTGGGATTCCATTCGGCATTCACCACCTTTACCGTTAACATTCAGTGAAAAAAAAATTCATCAATTTTTCCATCCTACCTAGAATCGAAACCACATAACCTTTACACTTTCGACCACCATCCACCAAAAATCCTAACTCACCATCTCAGTAAAAAACCATCCAACTAAAATCACCACCCACAACTCTAATTATTGCCTTCTACATGCTTTAACTTAAAAATCAGAACCCAAACCTTCATACATCTAATACATAACTTGTTGCTAGATACCTATTGAAACCCACCACCAAAACCACATTCATAAACCCAAAAATACTTTTTTTCCTTTTTGTTTCTTTTCAAAAAAAAAACCAAAATAAGCAAAATTCATAGTGCTCATTAGAGTAAAAAAACCTAAGCCAAGCAAATACAAATACAAAAAAAAAAGGCAAAGTAATCCAATAAAAAAGATATATAATCAGTCGGCTTCAAAAGACAGGAAATGCACTTGGTTTAGCAAAAAAATGAGGAAATAAAAAAGGTGAAAAAAATAGGACTTAGAAAAGTCAAAAGAGAACGCTAAAACATAGAGTTTGGATTTACTCATTAAAAAAAAAATGGATAGAAAGCCAGATAGGATGCAATTGGTGGACCTAAGTCAAGCCCATTCCATTAGAAGCTAAGTCTAAATATTTTAGGTTCAAGGCCCATAATTTTGTTAGGTATATTTTTCACTTTTATCTTGATGTGTTATTATATGCATAAATTGCTCAAATATTTATTGGTACTTTAATATTTTTTACCACTAAATATCTTTTAAAAAATAAATTTATTGTTTATAGTTAAGATTTTTAGTGTTATAAAAAATTTAATAAATAATGATAAACAAAATAAATATTTTCATATAAAAAATAATAATGAATGGCTGAAAATAAAAATTGTTTATTTTAAGATATGTATTGAAAAAGTGATTTTAAGAAATAAAATAGAATAATATTTATATGAAAAAATGCTTTATGGAGGCCTTTTTTTTTTTCATGATTTCTAATTCTAGAAAGAATTGGGATGATAGCAAATAGAAAGTGTGGATGGGTAATTTTGCCTTTTATTTCAAGACTATTGCCCACATTTTTGTTTCAGGCTAGATATACGTTATTAGTGGACAATCCAACCAATTTGTCTTTCTATAATTTCTAGTAGAAAGAGGAAAGTAGCCAAAGTAAAGAATACAGAGTGTTTTCATAAGGGATAGGTGGGGACGAGTAGAATGCTAGGCTACTTAATTTCATTTTTTAATTTTTCTTGCCATTTAATTATTATTGGGGTTTTAAAGGATGTTTACTTTATTTTATTTTATTTTTTTTAGTTAAGGTGAAAGAAAATACCTTAAAGATAACAAAAGTTTTTAAAAAATAAAAAAATTAATTAATTTAAACAATAAGAAAAAACTTAATCAAAAATTAAAAATGAACCAAATAGTTAATTAGGATTGACTAATTAAAAAATTGTTGTAATAAAAATATTTAAATTTTGAAACCATGCCTAAATGTTGAAAGGAATTCAATATCGATTCTTTTTTAAAATTTAATTTCACCTAAATGTTGGAGAATTAAAAGTTAATTAAAAGAAAGAAAATTTTCAAAATGTAAAATTTTTAATGAAATAAATAAGATTAAGTAGGATAAGTCAAATTGGTTGTCACTTTTTTTAGTTTGCACTTGCATTATTTATTTTATTCCATGCTACATCAAAAATAGAAAATTTTAATAGTAATAATAAATAATTAGATTTTTTAAAACCCTTCCTAAATATTGGAGGCAATTCAAAATCATGTTTTGAAATTTTAATTTCACCTAAATGTTGAAGAATTAAAAAAATAAAAAAAATTAAGTTAATTCAAATCAAACTAAAATTTAAAATATAAAGCCAATTTTCATAAGTAAATTAAATAACAAATAACAGTTGTTCCCCCTTTAATTTTTCAAGGAAATGGTAGTAAGTAAATAGGAGTCAAATATGTATAAGAATGATTAAATTTGCTGTTTTAATTTTTAGTTTGCATTTTATATGATTTATTCATCTCATGTTGCATTAAAAAAATAGAAGTTTTAAAGAAAAGGAAAAAATTGAAAAATTGAATTTGCCTTGAAAGTCTGCTTAGATGTTGAAAATGATCAAAAAAATTTAGTTACCTATGATTTCTATTTTTCTTAAACAAAAGATAATAATAATAATAATAATAATAATAATAATAATAATAATAATGAAAAATGAGAAACCTTAAAGCCTTAAGATCTTAAACCCTGAAACCCTAAAGCAAAACTATAAATCCAAAATTAGGCCTAAACCCTAAATTCAACTTATAACTCCAAAACTCTAAAACCCTAAAACCCTAAAACGAGACCTTACAAACCAAGACCTATGTGCACACCCAAAACCATCATAAAATTCTAAAAGTTCATATGAAAATTTTATATAAAATAATATATTCCTAAATACCACCTAAAGGATAAGGTATTTAGGAAATTTTATTTCATTAAGTTTTGCATACGATTCCTTAACACAAAATAATGATAAAATTAAACAAATAAGAATGAAAATGTGATTTTAAATATAAATAGTCGTACCTAAACTCTACTTAGATGTTACGAAGTTCAGGTGATCTCTTTATATTTAAGGATCTGATCCTCAATTGTATTTCATCATGATGCATAGCATCTATTGGCTTATATGCATCTATTTATTATTAGTTGTATTCGTATCATGTGTTTACATTTCTTAATTGTTACTATTTGTTAGTTAATTATAGCATTATTCTTTTTTTGCATAAATATCTTTTTATGAAAAATGTCATTAAAAAATAAATTTGAAAATAAAGCTAAAATAACATTATAAGAGAAATGACTTGGTATTCTACCTAGATATTGAAAAATTACCAACAATTATCATTTACGAAAAATGTTATTTTCATTTTTAAAAAATGTTGTGATGAATCTTAGACGAAAAGAGTTATCTCTAAATTTTGTCTAGATGTTGGAGAATTTTAAGATAATTTTTTAACTTAAACATTTTCACAATATTCCGAAACAAATACTTTTAATAAAATTGATCTTCTTTTTTTAAAAAAAATTGAAAAGAATTATCATTAAATGGTGATTAATATCGTTTTTATCCAATACCAAAAGATGACACATGATTAAGTGGTGCCATTTTTAAACAGAAGCTTTGGGAGAGCTAATCATTTCTCACATATAACGTACTCCTAAACCTAATTTGTTTTGTAAACTAAAAATTATCTTGTTTATAAAATTTAAACTTGTTTTTATTGTTTTATTAAAAAGGCAAACTTTCTAGGTGGCCAATCAAACCTAACAAAAAAGATTAGTGGCAACTTTCCCTATTTTTTCTTGATTTAAAAATTTTACATCTAACAGTCCCAAAACTGTTATGATAGTAATGCAGTTGAAAATTTATAGGATGTTCACTTGTAGTTGAAGTACCTTTAGGATGCTGCAATTGTTGCTTCCATACAAACAAATGTTACAAAATTTGATGGTAAACTTTGCTAACCTTTAATAAATACTTGCTCTTTTCATTCTTCTTTAATTGATTGATTGTTAGAGAAATCAAATTTGTTTGATTCCCACAACCTTTCTAAATAAATTCAAAGGTTTTGTTGGTAAACTAAGTTTACATCTCATCAAGAATGAGAAATTAGTGAAACACGTAATCTATCAACCAATAGTAACCATAAAAGTAAGTTCATTAGGTTCTTGAGGTATTTTCAGTATTTTTTTTTCATTTTGCTCTTATCATAACTACAAATTTTTGTGTTGTTGAACTTAATAAAAAGATGCAATTCATCATTCAACTTTATTGCTCCAAGCTGAGTATATATTTTTTATAATTCTTTAATGTGGTATGAAGAGAAAGATAATGTATACAAAGATACATGTTCTCCTACTTTTTCGCTTTACTATCAATAAAAAACTATTAGATTACCTTTATTTAAACCAACACCTCTTTTTTTGGATCAATTGCTTAATTATGGTGGGGGCACGAAGTCTATTCAATTTAGAGATAACATTAGGATATATAATTTTATGTTTCAATTTCTATTTATAGGAGCCAAAGTAGACAACAATGTAAACAATACACCTAATTTGTATATATTTAAAATAAATGGACAAAACCATCATAGGATAGGGTCCTTACTTATTGTGGTAAGTAATAAGCCAAAATTTGCTTAGCTTTATATCCATGGTACAAATAATTAAATCTCCAATCAGATGTATGTTTTTGGCGGGTCTTTTACAACAATAATTTGGACAGTTCAATAGTTGAAAGTTTATCAAGAATACTAGATGAGACTAATAAAATTGTAAAAGCTTTTAAAATTGTAAGGGATAGGTATAAAGCTTCTAGGGATATCCCAATATGCTTTAAGCTAATTGGATCCAAAAATGTTAGGGACAGAGCCTATGATAGCCCTTCTGGATTTGAGATTGTAAGGTTAATAGCGAATGATCTTGGACAGTCTAATGGTCATTATGATATTATAGTCAAACATTTAATAGATGGCCTCAAACATATAAGTGAATTACATCCATCCTTTATGGCAATGTAGTATTCTCTATTATTTGTGTATAGAAAGGATGGATTTAGCATTGATATTGAATATATAAACTATGTTACCAAACCAAAAGCTAGAAGGTAAAAAGTTACTATGAGAGAATTCTTTACTTACATAATACAACAATGTATGCTCATGCAAAAGATAATATTAAGAGTTGACAGGTTGTTCAAATAGTTTATTGTGAATGCACACATAACAATTGAAGAAACCAAGCTCTGATATATCAAAAAAACCAAAAAAGTTTTAAGGTTGAAATTTACAAAGGTTTAAAAAATGCAGTCGCAAAAAGAGATATGCAAGGTAATTTGATTGGCAAATAGATAATTTTCTTACAAGTTTTACTAGCAATCCACATTACCTATTTCAAAATAAACAAGATGCAATGGCCATTTGTTGCTATTATGGCTTCCCATATTTATTCATTACATTTACCTCAAATGCAAAGCGGCTTGAGATTAAAAAGGCTTTAAATTTTATTCATGGTCAAAAGCTTGAAGATAGACCAAACATTGTTTTAAGGGTATTTAAGCTAAAACTTCGCAGTTTCATGGAAGAATTTGTCAAAAAAAAACACTTTGGCATAATTTTGGCTAGTAAACGAACTATTAATTTTTACCATAAAAAAATTGCTTAAGTTTCCTATAACTGTGTCTTACAAACCTTTCTAAGATTGAGTTTTTCTTTCCTTCTTTGTAGCCATATATGCTGTTGAATTTTAAAAGTAAAGATTGTCTCATGCTCTATACTCATTTGGCTTCATCTAATTAACAAACCCACAATTGCTGCTAATATTGACAAAATTTTATTATAAAAAATTTCATATAAAATATATGATTTTATTGGTTATGAGGTTATTACAACATTCATGATTCATAGACCATGAAGTGCTACAATCTTTTTGCTCTATGCATATTAAAAGATAAGTGTTCCAAGTTTTTTCTAAAGCAAAATTAGGTTGAGATAGTGATAAAAGAATATGATTTTGTTTTGTACAAAAGAAAAGATAAGAAAATAGCAACAAATATTGTCATAAAGAAAAATGTAGAGTTGGATAATAGGTTTATTGTTCCGTTCCTCATAGTGTTGACTTAGTTGTTAAATATCAAGTACATATTAATGTTGAAATCTATAGCAAATCAATGATTGTCATATATTTATTCAAATATATAAACAGCAGACCATATAGGGCAGGAGCTATTATAAAGAACTTAATTCAAATCTAAGGTGATCTGAACAATTAAAGGACCATCAAATGGATGAGATAAATGTGTACCTAGATTGCAAATACTTATTTGCCTATGAGATATGTTGGAGGATATTTGCATCACCATCAACCATCAGTGCAAAGACTAGTAATCCATTTATCAAATTAATAGAATGTTTATTTAAATAATTGGGACAATTTAAGAACAGTACTTCAAAAGTCGAATATCACAAAAACAATGCTAACAAAATGGATGTTAACAAACTAAATGCATGAAAATGTGAGAGAATTACTTTATGTAGACTTTTCAACTTAGTAGGTTTGGTCAAAAACTAAGACAAGGTGAAAAAAAAGACAACAGAAAAAAGTAATAGGAAAAATCATCCATGTTTATCCAGCATTAAGAGAGTTATATTATATGCAGATGCTTTTAAATGTTATCAAAAAAGTAAGATCTTATGAGAAATTATGAACAATTGCTAATGTTGCTTATTCAACCTTTCAATCAAGATGTTAAGCATTAGGATTATTAGGTAATGATTAAGAATGGAAAAAAGCTTTGATGCAAGCAGCACATTGGGCAACGAGTGAAAATTAAAATATTTATTTGTGACAATGGTCATATTTTATAAAGTTATGAATACAACTGCGCTTTAAGAGAACAATTGAAAGTTGCTATCTAAAGACATCAAATTTAAGCAAAAATAGGTACTCGAAGTTATTGACTATCAAATTCTAAAAGTGGAGCTAAAAACTCATGTTCTCTTTACACTTGAATAGACCTTCAATAGAAATTACAGTTTACTTTTATACCACAAATTGTCGATGCCTAACAAATCTTTTATGTTTGTGACACAAAATAGATTGATATACGAAGAACTAAATTATGACTTAATTGCCTTCAATAACAACATATGCAATGTGTTGCAAGTTTGAATTCATAGCAAATACATATATATATATATCAAAGCATTAAACAATTAGTTGAAAGTCTCCAAAGATGTATGTTCTTTGTTTATGGACATGATGGTATAGGAAAAATTTACTTGCAGAATACAATCATTTCTAGCATAAGATCGACTGAAAAAATAGTTTGTTATAACATCATCTGAAATTGTATCTTTGTTTCTTTTTGGAGGCAAAACAAAAAATTCAAGATTTAAGATTTCACTTAGTATCAACAAATATAATACATGTGAGATAAGAAGAGGCACATAGCTTGCTACATTAATACAAGATATCAATCTCATTATGTGGGATGAAACTTTTATGGTCCACAAAAATTGCTTTGAGGCATTCGACAAAATTTTGAAAGATATCATAAGAAAAAACCTTTCTTGACCAATAAAGTTGTCGTTCGATGGGAAAACAATTTTGCTTGGAAGAGACTTTAGACAAACACTTCTTATGGTTGAATATAGAAGCAATGCAGAAATTATAGTTGCATTTATTAACCAATCTTCTTTGTGGAGTCATTACATGATCTTTCATCTAAAAACAAACATGTGATTACTGTAAACAAACTTAAATGAGCAAGATAGTTTTGAAATTGTAAACTTTGCTTAATGTTTGTTGGATATTGATAATGGTAAGATTAACACTTTTAGTCATGATGATCAAAAAAACCCCTTTTAGATTAAAAAACCTGAAGATCCGTTACTTTCATATTCAAAAAATTCAATAAAGATAATAGTAACTAAGTCTATCCTACATTGAATACAAATTTTTAGAGACAAATTACCTTAAACAGAGAACGATTATTACTCCTTACGATGATATTGTTGACTTTATCAACTCTTATATGCCTGATTCGATTCTAAGAGAGATAATGACATATTACAGTGTTGGTAAAATTTTACCTACATCAAATTATCACGTAAATCAAAAGTTGTTATACCCAATTGAATTTTTAAATTCACTCAAATTCTCAGGTATCCTTAAATACCAACTTAACCTTAAAATAAGTGCTGTCACCATGCTTTTTAAAAATATAAACCAAAATACTAGCATGTGCAATGGTATTAGATTATTGATAGCACGATTAGCTCCAAATGTTATAGAACAAAAATTTTGCTTGGCGTCTTCTCCAACAACAAAGTATAGGATTGTCTTAACAATTAAGAATAAGAAATTGCCATTTGTCTTTAATAAGAGAGTTCCTAGTAAGGCTTTCTTATGCCATGACTATTAACAAAAGTCAAATACAAACATTTAACAATGTTGGATTATACTTATCTATGCTTGTTTTCACGCATAGTCAACTATATGTTACTCTCTCTAGAGTTACATCACGCCAAGATTTTAAACTTTAGATTTTGAACAAAAATGAAAAATAAAGAAATGAAACCAAAAACATAGTATATAAAGAAATTTTTGATAATCTTACATAAGAATTCCTTACTATACATTTATTTATATATACTTTGTTTATTAATATGTTATTTTTTTCATCTCATGTTTTGTTTCATACAAACATTCATCCTTTTTTATTCTCATAGTGAACTTTCTTTATTTTTTATATATGCATAATCATTCTTTTTTATATTATTGAATAAGCAATATAACATATTAGTTAAATGTTAATGTATCATGTATATTCTAATAATTACTATATTTTCCAACATTGATCACATGATTAGATTCTTTCTTTTCACTATAAAAAGATGACAAAACTAAAAGACAATGACCATTATTTCATTGAATTGAAAATATATAAATTGTCACCTTCTATGAAGATAAAGATTGTTTGACTTTGGCAATCGATAACACCTAACCAGTCAAACTTCATGCTAAGGATGGATTTCTTAGACATGGATGCTAAAGTATTTCTACTAACAATAATGTGACAACATACGATTCTATCTCATGAATATCGAAGCCAAAAAAAAAAAAAAAAACCTTAAAGTAGGCACTTCAATGGGGAAATGCTCTATAATTCATGATCAGAAGCACAGATATATCATATTTTGCTACTGTACTCAAGGAAAACTCTTTCTATCAAATAGCCAATACCAAATGACAAAGTTAAAAAATTCTTTCAATGTTGTTCCCATAGATATAATGACATTTTTCACAAGAGAAACCCAAGTTGAACAAATTATAGATGACTTTGCATCACACCCAATTCATCATTTAAACTATGCACCTTACATTACATTTTTTGACAGAATTAGCCATCGAAAAGTATTAATAGGTAAAATAGTTTATTTTCTCCCAACTAATATTTTTTAGCAAACCAATTTAAACTTTTCTAGAACAATTAATTGATCATTTCCTATTTAATTTCATAGACATTATCGAGGTTATTACATCTCTGAATCTCATAGTAAAAGTTCAGTTGAGAAATAGAGATGATGAAGTTGAAAAGAGAGATATCTACATTAAGACTTATGGTAAACACTTACATTTAAATGGCATGCAATAAATTTACAAATCTTATGACTTAAAAAAGTATCATCCTATACACATTTTTAATGTTACATTATTATTTTGTTTAGGCTTGACATTTTAAAAGTTGTTCTTTATGAAAATATGGCCCATTTAATTAATGAAAAACAATTGTTGCACCATGTTGTCAATCCAATCTTGATTTTCATTAGAATGACTATCAAATCATACAAGAGTAAAAACTCCTTATCTAAACAACTGATAAATCAATTTTACTATTTTTTTACCTCTAAAAAAATTTTTTAAAAAATGAATTTAGGAGTCCTATAAGCTATCTTATCATCAGTAACCAAAATATACCTTGACTTGGACATTCTTGAGACTCTTTAATTTAAAAACAAGTATATATAAAACCATGCTAAATCTTCTAAATTTTATCTATATTTGTGTTAACCATAATGTACTTATATTCATAAAAATCCTACCACTTAAGTACATAAATGAGCCCATTATTGTGTAATTGATCCAACAAGTTGTTCAATAGCCATAGCAACCTTTTTAAAATCCAACAAGGAATGCTACCATTTCAAAAATACTAGCTTTAGATGCAGCAACCATACAGGTATGATCATCCATTCAATCTATTCCAAACCATTATTACCATCCTTTAGGTGTGCCTTAATCGAACATAATTATTATTCTTTTTTTACCTAAACAAAAGCAAACCGAGTACAAATTGAAAGCTACAATCATAGGTATCAAAGCATCAAATGGTTGATTTTATAATGCATGCAACCAATGCACTCCGATCTTCGCTACTGTGCTAAAAAATTCTAGTGCATAGATTATCATGAGAAAATCTTACTTCTCATTTAGGTTCATCCATTGTTATCTACATAACGATACTAGTATACACCTACTTTATGACTATAAAGCATTGTGTATTCTCAAGCATTGTACTCGAACTTTCAATCAAGGATGTAATAGGAAAAATGCGTATTTTTTCATTTAGTGCACAAGCAAAGAAATTAATCAGGGCTACCATATCAAAACTGCAAAGCCTAAAAGAATTTGATAAAATGATCCATCTATAACCTATCCAAGCCCTAAAAAACACTGAAAGAACATTGAAGATAGGCCTTACTTCAAAAGCAATAAAAAAAATTGATGAGTTTCAAACTCTTTGATTGTGATGACATCTGAAAAAGAAGGCTCACAACCTTAGTCTTTAGCAATGTCAAGTGTGCCTACACTGCTCAATTTACCAAGCCTACCAACACCTTTTTCTATAACAACCAATGACCTTGAAGCACAAACACCAATAACATCTTTTATAACAACAAACAATCCTAAACCAAAACCACCATCATTACCAATAAACACTCAATTTTCAAATGATCTATTTCCTAAAGAATCGCCAAAAAAAAAACCTAAGAAAAAGTAAGTATAATTGACATAACAGTTTATTCACACATTTGAAGCTTTTGTAAGCATATTCATTTTTTTAAAAAAAATCAAAATGACTATATTCAACAGGGATAAAGGAAAAGGAATCATGGAAGATTAAATGCACTTTTGGTGATCATTAAGCTAAAAATAACTTAGTCTTTGCCTTTTTTGTTAACATCATTGTAAAGGAGATCAAACATCTTTAATGCATCAAAGAATGTTTAAACTTACCATCGCATTACACTTTTTGTAGCTTTTGAATTTTTTTTTGTATTTTTTTTATATAAATTCCCTGCAAAGCAAAATTTATAAAATCTAGCTATGATAACAAAGATTGACACTACTTAAAGTTAATGGTATTGCAATCAAAATTTTCTTGCCCATTTTGCTCAAGTTGACTATAACGACACCTTAACAAATAATAGCAATAACTCTATATTTCTTGAGTTAGAATCTTGTTTGCATTATAATTGCATCCAACATTATTTGAGATTGTGATGATAACTTCAAACGTTTTTTTAAGTTTAATCAAAATTTGTTTTTCCATGTTATTTTATATTTTGAACAAGTGTTCTAACGTTCTTAATAACAAAAAACATTTGATCACCACTTGAAAAATGTAGTTACAATAAAATCCATTAGACTACCAACCAATGTTGGACAAAAAAAAAGAGTAGAATCCAAACATAAATCCAAACAATTTAACACAAAACCATAACCATTATTAATCCCTTACAAAAAAATATTCATCTAGCTTAATCTCCAAAAATTTATTTTTACATAAACCTAAAAGAAACTACTTTACAAAATTAAAACAAATTAATAATATCATGTTTCATTTATATTAATATCATCTTCAACACCAATCCTTTTATTTCTCATATTGATTTAAAGCAAAAAAATAATGATCCACGGCAACACCAAGCAATGTACAATCTATAAATTTAAAGTTAATAAAAACTATTAGGGTAAATTATACATTAGAAGTGTTCATGGGTTGTGTTAAACTCAACAAGCCACGTATTGGATAAAGAATTTTCAAGGGTCAATTAGGTATGATACAACCCAACTTATGGATAACTCTAATTGTGATTACAAATAATCTGTAAGTTTGAAGTTAATGAAAATTGCTTAAGGTAAACTACTCATTAGAAGTGTTCATGGCCTGTGTCAGAACAATTGACTCTTCTAAATATTTGTTCAGTGCCTAACTTGATTCATCCATTGAGACCCAAATAAACCCCTTTTTATTATTAAAAAATATTTTAAAAAGTCTATATTAGTATTTTTTATATTTTTAAATATATTATTAAATTTAAATAAAAATTTTTATTAATAAAATATAATCCAAGTTAGGATAAGCTAAGCCTAGGAAGTCCCTATCTAAAGACTTGACCTGGGTCAAGCTCTACTTATGAGCCTAGTAGGTGACTCAATTCATAGACAGATCTATTATACATACAACTATTAAAGTTTTTACATTTTTTATTTTAAATACACGAAAAATCTCTATTTAATCACTAACCATTTTTAAATATATTTTTTGGTCACTTAATCATAAGAAATTAATAGCTATGATCACGACATGACATTACAATATCACTTAACATGTCACATGACATGTCACGTGACATTACAAACTTTAAAAAAAAAAATGTATATAAAAGTGATAAATTACACATTTGATCATTTAATTGTTTTAAATTTTCTATTTTGGTCACCAAACTTTTAAAAAATCTTAATTTCATTACAAACGCTAGTACAATTTATTAATATTTGGATCTCCATTATCAGTGTCCACTATGGACATGACATTACAGCCACAAACATTTATGAAATTTAATAGAATATATTACTTTAATAGTTTTATTATCTATATTATCTTAAGATAATATTCAAATAAACTTTCAAGTTTTATAAAAAAATAGAAATAAATGCTTTATATTTTATTCCATGAAATTAAAGTTATGAAAATTTAAATCTCATTAAATAATAAAAATATTAAAGGTTTAGTTTAATTTTTTATTAAGTAAAAAATCATAGTTAAAATTTCAAGACTTATTGTAAAATAAAATAAAATTTCATAATCTTAATTTCAAGCAATAAAAAATTGAGGGTTTATTTTCATTTTTTATAAATCTCAAGCTTTTATTAAAGTAATAATCCAAGATATTTCAACATAGAAAAACAAAAGTAGTAAAGAAAATTATTATATTAAATTCACAATAGTTGGTGACAAATTTGTTACAACTAGAATGTTACCTCTGTTTCGCATGGCAATTTTTTAATTTTTATAAAAAATAATCTAAAAAGTTTTATCTTTTTTAGTTTTAATTTTTTTAGATTAAAAAAAAGAGTTTGAAAATCTTATATCTAGAGTTTTTTATATTGCTGTTTGTATTGATTAGTTGTGTTAATTTTTTTTATAATTTATTAAAAAATCTTAAATCTAATATTTTTAGGTTTTTAATTATAAATTTTTTGTTTTTAAAAGACATTTTTTAAAATATTTAAATTTTTGGACCTGATAATTTTTAAAGAATTTTTATTATTTTTTATGAGATCTTTTGGTTCATTTTTATGTAGGTTATTTTTTCAATTGATTATCTTTAGTTGCAATATTTTTTTTGTTTTAATAAGTGATTGAAATTTAATATATTGGTTAGTTTTAAGATTTTGAAGGTTTAGTTTTTCTTTGACAAGTTAGATATATTTTTATGGATTTTTTTTATTATTTAGGTGCTTTTTTTTCTTTACAGAAGCATTTGAGGGTATTGTAATTGCCAACAACACATCGTCATTTCTATACTCAACTCTTATTATGGTTTTTTTTATAATTATATAAGCAAATAATTTTTTTGAATTTTTTTTATTTTAAAAAGTTTCACATGGAAAGTAAAAGGTTTTGTCATATGTTAACGTAATAACTATTAAAAATATTTGAAAAAAATAATTTTTTATATAGGATAAACCTCTATTACATACATCTTCCTTAACTTTGACCTAACAGATATCAAGGTACTCTAATTAAATACCTTTCCCATCACTCTAATAAATAAGATGAATATTCTGTCACCAAAAAAACAGTGTAACTGTACTGTTAATGTATGATCTATCATGTTTTCTAAGTTACTCTTTTATCTTTTTATGACTCTGTATATATGACTTGGAATCTATTAATCACCCTACTTGAAATTATTAATTAGGACTTACCTATAATATTTATTATGCCATTACTTTCTTTTATTATTTGATGTTTCAAAGTAATAGATCTTCTTTTTGTATTCAAATGGTAGGTCTTATTCTGTGTTGAGTTGTAAATACAATTATTTTTTATTGAATTGTTAGGTGTCAATCCTAATAAAAAATTTAAACCCTAAATCTTTAAAACTTTAAATCTTAATACATAATTTTATTTTACTCCTATAACAAAGTGTGGGCTTCTATCTAATATATATATATATATATATATATATGCTTTCTCATTAATTTAAAACATGTATCACAAACTAAAATTTGACATGTTATTTTTAAATTAAATAAAAAAAAGTTTGTCAATAATTTTTTCTCACCAAGAAAATTAACTTTCTTTTTTTTTTTTTTTAATTCAATGTTTACTGCTTTTTTTATGTTTAAAAATGATTATAACAAAAATTCATTTTCTATACATCATCAATGAAAATTTTAATTTACATAAGTGAGACTCAAATATGTTTTTTCTTATGATATTAGTTATTTTTTAATTTTATTATATATATAAGCATATATACAGATTGTAATGGAATGTTTGAATATAATTTGAAAAGAAAAACAAAATTCTATGGATTCAATATAGAGAATAGAGATTAATACTGCTAATTTGAACCTTTTATTATCATTCACACGTGTAGAAATCACCTATAAGCTGTGAAAGTCATATTTATGAATAGTGATTAAATTTATATTAAAGAGTAATAAGAAAAAAAAAATAATGGAAAAGAGCCTAAACTTTGAAAAAAGCATGCATTTCTTCTAAAACATATATGCAGATCATTAATTGTTTTTTGGGCTTAGAATTTTTTTGTTGAAAATGTGTATTGTTGAGTTCTTATTAATATATTTATAAACATAGGCATAAAGTTTCCATAAATCCATTCCTCCTACTTATTTCCTCTCATTTCGAACATTTTTAGGTTTCTTATATGATACAATCTTTTTATCATAAATTATACTATATATTTTAGAAGTTTGGTAAATAAAAAAATTGTCAAATAAAGTTAAATTGAATATGTGCATCTATTAATTTTGGGTATCAAATCTCATAATTATTTTCAAATCTAAACGTAAAACTTTTTTTATTTTTGTTTCAAATTCATTTTTTTTATGATTTTATTTTTATTTATAGGCATTAAATGTCTATCAAATGTTGCAAAAATAAAAAAATTTTAGTTTAATAACTACAACATGCTACATCCTATACGGTACATATATGTTTTTTTAAAACAAAAATGTATGATTCTATCTACTCTTACATAAATTAATTATATTATACTATTTAATATAATTAAATTTTAATCATTTGTTCATTTTAATTCAATTATAATATTTTTTTTCATTTATTTTTATTTTATAATAATTATTCAAAAAGCAAAAATAAATAATAAATACACCAATAAAAAGAAAAACTTGATTGACCAGTCATGGCTTTTAAAAAATTAAATAAAAGCAATGCACGTTTATTTATGGCACTGTCAACAAAAATAAGTCATCAATCAAGTCTGAAGACTTTTAACTTTGGCCTATTTGCGAATCGAGGTATCTAAACTGAGACTTACGAACGGTGAGGTAAGCTTCATTATAAACAAAGATAAAACAAAAAAAAAAAAAAAAAACATAATAAAGATAGGTGGCATCTACAAAGTCTCTCAGAAATTCTTTTTATATAAGGTAGATAGGTATTACATTGATAGCGAAAATAAAAAATTAATAAATTTAATAAATGTTGGTGTCCAAATTATAATTTTTTAAAGTTGAACGAATAAAATAGAAATTTTCAAAAAAGTAAATGATCAAAATATATATTTTTTTATTTTTAAAATTCATTTTTAGTTCAATTGCCGAGCTAATTATCGAATTAAAAGACCCAAAAAAAAAAAAATCGTAGCTAATTTATACTAACCCCAATTCATTTCCTTATCTTAAATCAAGTCAGATTTTTGCCATTTTATTCAGTTGGGGATTCTTGTTGCAACATATGATTATAAAAATTAAAGTCATTTCATCTCCAACGCATTGCAACCAAGATGTGAACTGGCAAACAAAAGCTAACAACTAACCAACCTAAATAAATTAATAAAATTGGACCGCCACTCCATAAAGCTTTATAATCATTCATCAAACATATTTAATTTAGGTAGCCGTTATAAACTACTTTAAAAACAATGGCAAAGGAAAAAGCCTACCTAAATTGGAACGGACATGCCTAACCACCGTATGACCGTTTGAGATTGATGACCAATTGTAATTTAGCCGTTACAGAATCCGAAGAAACACAAGGAGAAAATTAGCTGGCAAAGGAAGTTCTATAATAGACATACTCCGAATTCTCATTTTAACTCCAAACTATTGACAAAAATTTAATTTAATTGATTTATATAATTATTTTAAAATTTTGATATTTAATAAATTTAAAATTTTAATAACAGTATTTGTGATTTCTTTATTCAAGTTATAACTGTTTTAAAAAAATTTATTTTTCAATGATAAAAAATTAAAATATCATAAACATATTAGTTCAAATAATTTGAACAAGATGACATTAAATTTTTATTATATAACAAATTCATAATTTATATATTATATTAAAAAAATTTTAAATTCAGAACATTTTATTACTATTTAAGTGCATTAAGCTTTTATTTTATAACTAGAGATAGAGAAATAGAATATTCCTGCCTGCCTGTGCCAGTAAACGACCTTCTGTTTGAAGAAACCAAAGTGCATCTGATCCCACATCCCTCTCATCCTACATTTATAAATAAATATAACTTCATTCATTAAGCATTTCCTTTTCTTTCTAAGCACAACTCTGAGAGAGAGAAAGAGAGAGAGAGAGAGAGCAAAGACTGATCATTGTGTGCTTCTTCATTCCCTTGTTTGTAATTATTGGTGATGGCAAAGACGAGTTGGTCACTGAAGAAAGTGGTTGGAAAGGAAAGCTTTTGGCCCTGGAAACTCTCATCAGCTTTCAAGCGGAAGAAGCCTATTGATTTTCACATGAAAATCGTTGACAATTTGGTTTTCAGGGTTCTTTATGTCGTGGAAGCCATTGTTCTTGTCTCCACTCTCTGCTTCTTCTATCTTTGCTGCGGCTGCCACATTTGATCCTACTTTATTCTTACATGTATTTATTCATTCTTTGCTTTTCTTTTTCCTTTTTTTAGCATTTTTATTTTAAGAATATTTTAAAATTTTGAAAAGTAGCAGAAACCATTGTGAGGTCCGACAGGCTGACTCCTAAAGCAGGTGCAGGTCTGTTTCTGACCAAGTTAAAGCCGGCATCTAGGCCACTTCAAAGAGCCCGAAGCTTGTTTAAGGATATATTGGACATAACAGCTCACATTGTGAACATTAGGTTGTCTGAAATTTTTTGGCTATTTGTCTGAACATATGTCAAGTTTTGTTCTAGAACTTCATGTGCACTTTGGTTCCTTGTTTTAAAGGCAGCAGCTAATTTCTCTATACAAGACTACAAGCCAATCATTAAGTTGTCCAAAAGCAAATAGTATTAAATTTAACTCTTAAAACACGACATACAATAAATCTGAAATTTAAATTTTAAAATAGGTAACTCACATCTCCAAATTACGACTTTCTTCTATATAAAAAAAAAAAAAAAAATCTAAACAACATTGACTTTAACGTGCACAAAATTCCCACCAGATCCTAGTTATCGAAAAACAATCAAGGACATAAACCTAATATTGAAACCACCCAAACTGAAATGATCCAAAGCTATATATGCGCCTCCAAAATGTAGATAGAACCTGCTATGTCTTTGCAGTGTAAAACATAATACTAAAGTCAACTCAAATCCACCTCTAGAAAGTAGAAACCCAATCTCAATTCAAATTGGTTAGGGAAGTCGATGGTACATACCTGAACTAAATCTCACCTCAAAACTTAAATCAGTTTTCTGATCCTCATTAGACAATATAGGTTCCAACTTCCATGCTAAATGCAGGAAACAAGCTATTGAACAAAAATAAGCACAATCAAGTTATTTTACATCTACATGTATAGAACAGAAAGCATACACATCTCTGCTCTCTCGCTGATTCCAATACTTTTTTTAGTCAGATGAGCAGAAATTGTGGAGGGAAAAAAAAAAAAGAGCACTCTATCTTTTATGATGCTTAGAGCAATCAGATTTAACCTAATTAAGTTGCTTTCTGACGAACAAACCGCTGCAAACTTTTTGGCATTTCTGTTTCCGCATTAGTTTTCCGCTTCTTTCTAGACATTTCTTGTTCCTCTATTCTTTGCTCCAATAAGGGCCTCTTGGCTCTATCTATAATCTCCTTTCTCTTTTTTGCTCTCTTACTTGGCTTATTCCTTCCCTTTGTTTTCTTTTTAAAGTCAGTATCCTTGGCAGCTTCAACAGCAGCTTCCATTTCTGCTTCTCTCTCCTCCTTTGTTGGCTTCTCTTTCTTTCTTGCTGCTCTCACTGTACCAACCTTTGTTGGGTCCAACATGATTGTTTCAGGGGGAAGCTTGTCAAGCAGAGAGTGCACTTCCTTCTCTCGCCTCTGTTTAGATGTTTCAAATGGGTTTGCCACCCAAGAATCAAAGTTGGGTTCCCCTGATCCTGGAATTAGAATACTAGACCAACCCATGGAGTGCCCTATTCCCAGTACATCTTCATATGGTCGAAATAAAACTTTTCCCACCTGGTAACCTTTTGCCATAGAATGAGTCATATATCTGCTATAATTCTGAGATCCAGAAAAATCGGCTAAAATTTGTATGAATGAGCCAGTTCCAGCAGCAAGCAAGCCTTTCTGACTGAAATTCAAGGTCTTTGCATTGCCTGGCAATGTTTGGATAACCTCAAACTTCCTCAGGTCCCAAATCTTGATTTTTTTTTCTTTCCCAGATGTAGCCATGAGATGGCCATTGGGGTGGAATGCCAACGATGAGAGAGGTCCTGGATGACACAACATCTTTACAAGTGGAGCAGCACTGGTGGGCTTCCACATCGTTACTGTACCACTTGAATGACCTAAGGCAACAACTCCATTGAACGGATTGACCTGCATAACATCTGTGCAGCCCAACCCAGTCCGAAAATTACCTACCATCTCACCCATTGTAACATCCTGATAATGAAGCTGCCCAAACTTGTTTATTGATGCCAAGAGGAAGTGGTTTTTAAGAAACTGGAGTCTTAGTACTGCACCATGTTCCTGAAAATAAAAGCTTTAACTCGGTTTGCTCAATGTATATTGAGTAAACTTAACAAGAAGGAAAAAGGGATGCAGCCAAAAGTGGGTTGCTAACAATGAATTCCGACTCCAAGGGGGTACTTGAATATGGTAAAAGCAAAAGATTTCCTAAAGGTAGTACTACAAGAATCATGATCAGATTTAATGTGCCTATGCACCATCTAAACCACAGAATAACCAAAGGTAACAAACATGTCTGGGCCAAAGGAAAAACAAAATAGTTGAAGAAGTAAAGACCAAGAATTTTATTTCGGATTAGCCTCATACTTAGTGAATGCTAGTCAAACACATACATGCATACATAGAGGGGAGGATGAAGAGAGCAAGACACAAGAAATTATTTTAAGTTTCTGGGAAAAGATTGTAAGCTGGATTAAAGGCAGGTGGAACAACAGCAAGGTCAGATATAAAACAAACCCCACCATAGCTTTTAATCATCCTACTGTCTAATAAAGAAAAGAATAACCATTTAAATGGTTTCTAGAAAATCATAGATGTTGAAAAACCACGCACAACTCATTAAGTAGTGCAATTCATAGAAAGGTATGCTGACCTTTAAACAATGAAGTTCAGTTCCATCACGATTATAAATATAAGGGTACCTGCAATAATTAACATCTTAGCTGCATTACTCAATAAAGCTTTCATACAGATGACTTAACATTAGATTTATGGGAATATCAGTAATAGATGAAAACAAATTTTAAATTGGTACAACTGATGAAGATAAATGAGTTGCTTTCATAAGACAGTTTAGCATCCAACAGAGAGCAGGCCTATGCCAAGGCACATGCACCAACTAATCATATAGATTTTGAGGCGCAGACTCCATGCAGATGCAAGTATAAGGAACAATACTCATTTTTCTAAGTGAAATTTCCACTACTAATAAGAGAGAAAGCTTACTTTTTCTGAGCAGCAGCAAAAAAAAGTTCATTATGCAAGTACACTACATCACGTACTGTCTCTCTGACCTGAGAAACATAAGAACAGCAATTATACTTAAATCAAAGTAACACTCTAGTAAAATCTGTACCATACAATTAATGAAACTGATTAACATTAAGCATTAATGGATAATCTGAACTACAAGGAAAAAGTAAAAATTGCAAATAATCATTTATTATTATATAGTCCCACCTAATTATTTAATCTCAGGATACTATTACTTTGCTAATATAGAAATATTAGCAATACATCCCAGGATAGAATCCTTCACTAGTAGATCAAGTTTATTGACCACTTTGTGTAACATTCAAAGCATGCAACCAAAGTTCTACTTTGCTCCAACTTGCAGAATTCTATAGGCACCTAAGGATGCTACCTGACCAAGGACTTCAATGCACAAAAAGCAATGAAAAGAGCATATGCACGTTCCAACACGATGAAATTAGCCTATATCCTTTTGAAATTGTCTATGTCTATAATTTAAATATATCATCATGAATGAACAACAAAATAATGGTTATTAATTTTTACCTTCACTACAATCTTAGGTCCTTTATAACAACACTTCAGTGGCATTTTCAGGTTTCTCATACCAAGATGATGCTACAGGTATAGCATGGCTGTCCAATATAAGAGTCAAAGAATGAACCAATGGGCCTTGCAGTAGAAAAGAAGACACTTGGGTCTAACAATTGCATGGTTCACATGAATTTGGCTGCCATAGGTTCTAAGTTCTATCTAGTGAATTTTATATTCTTCCAGCTGAGATGTATTTGAGAATTTGGCCCATACTATCAATTTATAAAACTAAAAATTGATATCAAAGCCCCCCAGGCAAATGGGTGGAATGAGAAACAGAACATGTATCACATGCATTCCTTTTGTAGAATGAATTACAAGAAAAATTGTTCCATATAACACCCATCTTCAACAATAGACATTAAATTGAAACCACAGAACAACCCTAAGCTGATTAGATCAAAGCATAGGTGAATTTTCAAATAAATAACACTAAACTAGAAAAGTTTGAGACACAAAATAAGACAATATCGCTGAAGCAACAAGAAACAACATCCCTTAACAACCACAACTTTTGATTTTAGCTGGAGCACTGCATACCTGAATCTCTTTAATTAGGTTTAATGTCTTCATATCAACAATAGCCAGATGGCCCTTGCGTCCAGCAGCTGCCATATACCGACCATTGGAGGTGAAATCTAGAGTATATGGACCAAGTTCTGCACATGTAGACATCAAACTAATGAATACAAGAAAAAAATATAAAACTAAAAAAACAAAGCTATAACTATCATCAAGTTAACAAAATACATCTAGAAAATTACAGTTAAGACCCCTAGAAAGGCTGGTTGGTTGTGTTATCTTGTAATGTAGAAAAATAATGCTTATAATCTAAACCACTAAAACCTTCTGCAAATAATAATAATAACTTGAAATAAATTATGAGTATTTGGGTATGTTGGCACCTGGTAAAACAATATCATACTGGCTCCTTGAGCTTAAGATATCCACCTCTCGAGCAATGGATTCTTGCTTGATCCTCCATGTTTTCTCTATACCTTCCGCCTCCAAATAGCCACCCTCACTTGGCAAAAGCCACTGAAAAACAAAAATGGCAAATTTAAGAACAATCAAATTAAAACAGACAATTAAAAAAAAAACCGCATTTATTAGAAGGGAAGAGGAATTTCACTTTCTCAATCTTGGCAGCAGCTTTGGCAGATTTTCCATACAACTCTTCTCTTACAGCAAGTTGACCCTTTAGTTTTTTGTCTTTTAATCCCTGCAGAAAATGAACTAATGATCAAAAAATAAAATTAAATAGATAAAATAAATAAAACAAGAAATAAATACAAACATATATTACCTCCAAATTAGCAGCTTCTCCTCTAAGATACTTCTTTACTTTTTGGTCCATCTCATCATCACCGTTCTCTTGTGTTGCACCCATTGTCATAGAAAGAAAAAGGAAGAGACGCAAGACTGGCCTGCCTGTCGCAAGGGGCTTGGGTGAGACGTTCACGTTTCAGTCGGCGCTTAGGGAAGCTTGGCTGCTGGGAGCTTGGGGGGAAGGCGCTGAAATTGAAGAAAGAAGCACGAAGCGAAAGGGTTAAGGGCATAGAAAACGAATGGGCTTTTAATCACAACTAGAGCCCACCCAAATTTGAGGTAGAAACTCTGAAAGTTGTTGCCCAAACCCAATTTAGAAGCCTGGCTCATCAATTTTTACGGCTCTAATGCTTCCGGGTCTTGAATGACTCTAAGCCTGGACTACAATCAGGTTTCATTGGGAAGTCCCCGTCCAATTTCTAAAAATATCATTTCATTTCTTCCAAAAATAATAATAATAATAAAAGTTCGAATTTACGGAAATCAATTGTACTTAAATCTATTTTCAATAAAAGATTAAAAGTACACGATTAAATTCATTAAAATTACAGTTTAAAAAGTGTTTGATAAATCAATAAAAATTTTCAAACCATTTTGGAAAATCATGTATTGTAAAATTTTTAATGAAAAAGTATTGAAAAGACTAAATAGTTAAAAGTTATTTAATATATTAAATCAAATTTATTTAAAAATGATTAATGTTGTAAATTACTCTTAAACTATAACAAAATAATTAATTTAATACTTGAATTTTAAAATTTTTAATATAATATTTATGAATCTGTTAATTAATATGATGTTTAAAGAATTATTTGTTTACCACATTTTATTATTTAACATTAATCACATTAGTGATTAGTATTGCATTAATTAATATATTTATAATTTAAATATCATATTAAAAATTTTTTAAATTTAGGTATCACATTAAATATTTCATTATAATTTAAAAATTATTCATGATATTAATTGTTTTTTAATTTTATTATTAATTAAATTAATTTTATATTCTTTTCGTTTAACCATTTATTCTTCCTTGTTTGAAGTTTTATCAATTAAAAATAATTATAAAATCGTAGCTTTTCTTTGCAAAAAAAATCAATAAGAATTTTACTAGTCATTTAATTTTTCAATAGCATAACAAAAAATTTTTAATTTTCAAAACCTACCCCTCAAAAAATTGAATGAACCATATGAAATTGAATCCGACCCATGTTTTCAATAATTTTTAGTCAACAAAATGGTACATGTTTGAAAATCCTAAGGAAAATAAGAAGTTAAAGCATTAGATGGCGACGAGGTGAGAAGATGCTTTGGCAACCATGAGGTTTGGTTGGTGACACAGATTTGAGCAATTATTGAACTTTTGATCGACTTATAAGTTAAATTAATCCTCAATTGGAGACTATTTACTTAAATTTAAATTAAATTAATAATTAAAAAATGGGAATTTTTAAAATTTGTCCCATGGTTTAGTGGTCTAGTTAAATTTTAAAGTTGATCTATGATTCAAGGGACGAAATCTTGTAATTATTATAAAAATGACAAAGGTGTTAACTGAGACTTAGAAGAAAATAAAAAGACACTAATTACATATATATTTAAAAAATAAAAAATTATCATATTTATCGATAATGTCATAAATAATAATAAGATGATACATAATTTTTAAAGTATAATGTAAAAAATAAAAAAAAATAAGTAAAAAATAAAAAAAAATAAGTAAAAAATAAGATTAATTTTATAAAATTAAAAATTATAATATCAGTGTATAAAAAATCTTAAAAATTAATAGATATGAAGTTTAAAATTCTTTGATCAAGGTTTTATAAAAATTAAAAAAAAAAAAAGAGAATAGTGTACAAGTAGTCAAGTTAATTTGGTAAAGATATATTATTTAGTTTCCAACAACTTCACGCAGCTGTGGAATATACAAATTAAATGTCGAGCTTTTATATTTGCATGCTTACTGCTTTGAAATAAAAATACGGCAAATTGTTTGTCTCAATTATAAGGAGGCATTAAAATTTTTTTGTGAATTTATTTTAATTTTATATTGTAATTTCATTAAAATTTTATAATTATGACTTTTAGTGAGACAAGTATTTTAGTTTTAAAAATTTTATTCTTGCATCTAAAATGAAAGAGCTTAATTATATATAAAAAAAATTAATTAATTAAATTAAAACAAATAATTTTAATAAAAATTAAATTAAATTTCCAATGATATACTTGATCTCCAAGTCTCAAAGTTTCAAGAACTCATTTATATAATTTAAGAGAAAATTTCATTGCCTTAACTACCTTAATTAAATTGCTTAAACATATAAAATGATAAAGATTCCTTCACAAACAAGACAGCCACAGCCAAATTTGAAGATCTTGATTTGACGTGTATGATGTGGACTTGGAAAACTACAATTACAATCATGGAATGTTTTTCTATATTCTTTTCATATTAAAACAACCAGAACATACAATTATATAATTACAATCGATGTCCTTAATCACGCATTTAAATAAGAGGGCAAAGTTTAAACGAAATTTTTTAGGTTAAATTCGAGAAGAAATAAAATATTTGACATAATTTAGGTAAGATTTTTATTATTTATTTATTTATTTATTCAAAGATAAAGTTATACAAATTAGAGATAGTTGTCGTTTATTAATTTTCATCTATCATCTCATTTTAAAATTCAAGTGAATTTTAAAATTATATTTTTAAATATTAAAATAATGTATTTAAAATTTTATTTTTTAAAGGTTTTTTACATAAATCAAATTTTAATTGATAAAAAAAAAGTTTGTCACCACTTTGATAAATTAAATTTGTTCAAATTGTTTAATGCTCTTTTTTTTTTGGAGGATAATTTATTTCTCCTAATTTGCTCCCAAATAAGGATGTGATTGGAAGGAAAAGGAAAGAATTAAGGAGAAGGAGACAATCCTTAAATAGTAGACTGCGTGCCATCAATGCCCTTCCACATTGTAGCTAGAGGGTATATATCATTTCATATTCTTAATTAATTACTTTAATTAAATCTTATTAATTTTAATTTTATTCCTTAAACCACTAGTACTCTTTGAATAGACCAACATCTACATCCACCATGTTAATACAAACATTTCCACATTTTCTCTTATCATACCGTGAAAAGGAGAGAGAGAAATTAAGCAAGAATTATAATAATTTAATATAGGTTGGTGGGTGGGCAAGGACTCCTAATAAGAAATTTCATTAACAGAGTTAACATCATTATCACCACATTTTATTTTGTTTATTGAATTGTCACTTGTTCCGTTTCTTAATGCCTACACTCTCTTATTTTAGAGCTATTAATTTGTATATTTTTATTTATTTATTTTGTGTTTAATATATGTAAAGTATAAAAATTATTATATTATAATTCTTGTTGATACATAAATAAAAAAATATTTTGTTTATTTTTATGAAATTTATATATTTTTTTATTAAAATTTTAAATCATATTACCTTCATTTTTTTCATATAATTTTAATATAAGGTCAAAAAAGCCTTCCAATAAAAATTCAATAATTATTTAAGTGCTTAACATTTTATTACAATTAATCAAATCCTAAATTTTTTATTTTAAATCAATTGAGCCATTAAACATTTATTTTTATCTAATTGAATCTTTATACATTTATTTTCATTCAATTAAGCCTTCCATTGGATAGAAACAGTGAATTATTTTTCTTTTAGTAAAGATTTAATTGATAAAAATAGATGTTTGAGAGTTTAATTTATTATAAAAAAATAATAAAGACTTAAATTATTATTAAATTTTAATTCACAAGCTTCATTTACCTTTTTGCCTATGATTTTTATATGATGTCAACATATCCTATATATCTCTTTCAATTTAAACTTCATGTGTGTATACATATATATATATATATACACATATACATATATATATATATGTAAAGGATCTTGGGTACCTCCGCTACAGCTTAGAAACCTGTAGGACAGGGACGGTGATTCCAAATTAAAGCCAGTTGGAAACCTTGAAATTATGGGGAAGAAAATACTAAGTAAAGTGCAAGTGAAAATATCTAAGACTGATTCAAGTGAAAAGAAGCAACTCAACAATTTGCTAAAGGTGTTGCGGCCCAAGGTGTACATCACTGACAGCTGCAGCTTCAAAAGCCTTGTTCAAGAGCTAACTGGCAATGGAACAACTGTTTCACGATTATCTTCACCTTCTTCCTCTAATTCTTTACCCCAAATCGTTGAGAAATTGCCTGTTATTGATGATGGAAACCCTGAAAGTAGCATGGAATCATCATTTGATGTGTCGCTTGAGTCAATATTCCAGGAGTGCAACCACTTAGCCTTGAGTCCTGAAGAGATGAATCAAGACTATAACTATGATCCTATGCGTTTTGATGAGACGAATTCATCAGATTACTTGTTCGTGAATATCCAGCAAGAGGATCCATTGGCATTTGGAGATCTTCAGACATTGCTATTCGATGTTGATGAGCAATATTACCCTAATTCCTTCAATGGCTATTCTCAAATTCATCAGCAGGAGGTCAGCATTTATGATTATGAGGTATCAGGACTGATATGAAATAATCCGCTCCATTAGTTAAATTCCTATATATATATATATATGGTTTTTGTTGTACAGTTTTAATCTTGTTGTTGTAATTATAATAAATACTCAGATCGATATTCATAGAAGTAGTAGAATTAATATTAGAAGAGCGTATTTTTTTTTCTATTTCAATGTGTATTTTTTGTTTGCACAGAGAATTGGTTTTTCACTTTTCATTAGTATTTGTGCTCGTTTCATGATACAGTTGAATGGGTGAAAAAAAGGCTTGAAATACATATATGTATTTATTTTTTTAATCAAAATTGAGATATAGAGAAGAGGTCACATGAAACCAAAAAAAAACAATATAGCCATTCATGTAAATGCATCATGAATGTTTCATGTCAGATACATACAAAATATAAAAATTATCATATAGTATTTATTTTGATATTTCAAATATAAAACATATTCTTTTATTTTTTATCTTTAGTCATATATAATTTTTACTAAAATTTTAAATTATATTATTTTTATATTATTTTCATATCATGTAATTGAAAATTGTTTAAAGTTATCAAGTTTAAAGTGATCAACTTACACAATGTAAAATTAAAAAAAAATTTATACAGTTTTTAATTATTGATTTTAATATATCTAAAAGATAAAATTAAATCATTTTTAAAATTTTTTTACTTCTCTCTTACATCCTTTGAACTTATTGAAATTAATAATTAAAAAATTTATAAAACTTTTTAAATTTTACATAATGTAAATTAATCCCTTGATATAAATATATATATATATATATATTATCTCTATTAGGCCACAATTTGGAATTGTTACTGTAAGACCTTTTTTAAGAGTATTTAACAGGAAATTAGGTACATGTGAAAATCACGAAGTTGAACAAGTATATTTGACTGGCTACTCAAAACAATTTAACAAGGAATCTTAAAAAATGGTTGGGAAGAATTTTATATATATATTAGTAGGGATTTATTTATAATATTAATGTAATTTTTATATTTTTTTGAATTCTTAAATTAAAATTAAATTCATTACACATTTTAATCAAAATAATATTTTTAAATTTAATAATTTTAATTCAAATATAAAAAAAATATAAAAGTTACACTAAGTAAACAATCCCTATTTTAACTTGTTTTCTTATATTTTCAATGTTAAAATAATACAAAGAAAAGTAAATACCTACAATAGGCATATATATATATATATATATGTATCTATACACTTGATAAGTGCTTATTTTACAAGGTTATTAATATCGTATTACACATCATTTTGATTTTATTTAAAAAATTATATATGTCGATACTAGTTGTTTCAATATATTATTTCAAATTTTTTGATTTAATACAAATATGTTTTTAAATAAACATTAATTTGTACATAATATTGCTAAGAGCGTAATCGAATCGAATCAAGTTAGTACTCTACAATACTCAAGCTTAACTCGAACTTAATTGAGTTCTATTTATTTAATTCGAGTTTGACTTAAAAGAAAACTCGAACTCGTTTGATAAAACTCATTACCTAATAAAAATTTATAAATTTGATTAATATACTTGATAATAAAACTTAATTAGTTGATTTGAAATTTGGTCTAAAACTTAAATTGAGATTTTCTTTTAATAAATAATGATATTTACAAAATAATATTGTAACAATATAAAAAACACATTATCAAATTAAAAAAAAATTTTAAACATAAAAAAATTAAAAATTTCGTAATATTTAGCCAGTTAAATCCAAACAACCAAATTCAAAAATTTCTTAACATAAAAAATTGAAAGGCCCAATCTAATTAATCAAGACAACAATAACTTTCATTAAGGCACTACTAATAGTGTAAACAAAATAGGAAACACTAAAACAAGTACTCTTGCCAGCATATATTATTTAAACACTTTCTTTTTTTCTTTAAGTAGTTAAAGTAGAAATAAACAACATCCTGTAGCAAGCTTTTAGCCAAGGGGCGTAGCTAAAGGTTTAACAAAATTACTCCCTCAACCTTCAAATGTGTAGTAACAGCTCACACTTGGAGTCGACGCATTTGATTTTTCTGTGTAAACTAATGTTGATTGAAGGTAGAGGTAGGTATGTGATACAACCTGTTCAATTTACAGATAATTATGTTGAAATGAGACATGAAGGAAGAGTGCTAGAAAGGAAAGAGATGGTTGCTAGGATAAAATGGCAAAAGAGAGAACAAAGGCGTCACTGAAGAAGTGAGTGAGAAAAGGAGAGGCAAATGAGACTAAGAAAGAATTAGTGTTTAGGGTTTTAGATATATGTATATACATACGAGTAAAATTGTAAAATTTAATTAAAATAATAAAAAAATATTTTTAAATAAAAAATTTAATTAGGTTCATAAGTTACTCGAGTTAAATATTAAGATACTCGAATTCGATTTGTTCGATAAGTCAAGTTACTCGAAATCAAGTTCAACTTGATAATAATCGTATCAAATTCGAGTTTTATTTAAATCGAACTTGAATAATTTATGAGTACTAATGTATCATTTACACATTTAAATACTATTACTAATAATATGCAAAATGAATATATAATCTCTTAAAAAACTAAATAAATAAGTTTTTAAATATAAAAATAATATAATTAATTTATCATGATATTTTTAAATACTGAATCTAATCATATAATATTTAAATAAACATTTTTCATGTAAAAATTTATTAAGATAAAAATATATATAAAAAGGAAATTAATTTTAATTTTACAATTCTTAAACTTTAGAGAGGGAGGAAAATTGTTTTCTTGAAAGAAATTAAAATATTTATAAATTTTGGTTTGAAAAAATAAAGCGTAAAGAAAAACAAGTTACAATAACAATCGGAGAAAACCAACTTTCAATAGTTATTTTGTTCATTAATTTTATTTTTATTAAATTAAAATAATTAAATAACAAAAAAAAAGTTAAAAATTATAAAATATAATTTTCATTTAAATACTGACTAAAACAAGTTATTCAACCAAAATTCTCTGAAATCAACTAAAACAAATCAAAACAATTGAGAATACATTTACTTTAATTTTACCAACCCAAAGTAATTATATAGTTTTAAAAAAAAATTTATACAAAAGAAATTGTAATTTAAAAATAAAAAAAATTATAAGCACAGTAATTTAAATTTTATGCCTATTAAATACCAATTTTAAGCATAACTATATAAATTAATTGAATTATGTCTTTCTAAAACCCAAATTTTGATATATAGCTATGTAATACCTAAGTACACTTGTTCAATGATTCTTTAATTATTTTATTATTATTACTTAATACTTATGGACTTTGATACCTGAAAAGAGAGCTTAACAAATTGACCACCATATTCTCTGTCCCTTTAATGCAAACAACAAACCTTGGAATATATTGCTAAAACGATACCAAGCCTTTGGAGGTTGATGATGAGAGAATAAAATCTTACATGATAAGGGTTTGATCGAAGGTGTTTGGTTGGTGTGGACTCCTATTATAAAACCTAATTTATTAAAAAAATATATATCATTTTCAGCATCTTTTCTTCATGTCCTGCGACTTGGTTCTTGTCCACAACCCGCACAGACACTTATCCATTTCATTGGAAACTTCATATTTATAGCTCTGTTTCAGACCCTCTTCATTGATCATAACCAAACCCCAAGTTAGATCTTCCTGAAATTGACCATAATGGGCAAGAAGGTAAGTCAGCTGGCATCAACAAAAGCATCTAAGAACGTGGAGAAGCAGCTTCACAGCCTAATAAAAGTTTTGAGGCCTAAGGTTTACATCACAGACAGCTCAAGCTTCAAGCAGCTTGTTCAAGAGCTAACCGGCTATCGAAGCCCAACTATTTCTAAACCTGAAGATGTTGAGAAGTTCGTCCCGGTCATAGAAATTGAAGATGAAAGAGAAGTACAAGCTGCCAGTGGCACCACAACATTATCCATGGATTCATCGTTGGGTTCAATCGAGTTATGTGACCAAGCATTTCATCTGGAAGAAGCAAATCAACTACCTAGCCTGATGCAGACAGCTGATCACGACAATATCTCAATGTTTGATCATATGTCTAATTTGTCGACCAACCAACGGACAGATTGGTTAGCTGCATACCAGAATGTCGAGTCATGGCTTTTGGATTCTGAGCCATATTACAGTCGGCACGAACATGAGGTCATCAGCCTATTTGACTATGAGTTATTATCGGGGTTAATCTGAGGTGCTTGTTCCACTGCAAATAATGCTGCAAACGAATGCAAAACATACCAAAAGCCCAACTTCATTTGATTGTTATATTAATTCACTTCATAAGTAATTGCAAAGATGCAATATATATATATATATATATATATATATATACACAACATGCATAATTAATTAACTTTTCTTGTATAGAAAGTTCAAATGTTATTATTCCTCTGTATATACATTTAGGAGAAATTATTTCATCAACTGTCAGTGGAGTTTTTAGATTTTAGGAGCTGAGTTAATTGGATAACACATACTATTTAGGATATATTTTAAAAAATTAAAAAAACTAATTAAAAAATAGGATATATGTCAATATTTTAAACTCGATTATAAAAATTACACTGACAGCATATTGAATACTAGCTCCATAAGGTAGAGGGTCCAAATTCAGTCTGAGAGAAAATTTTATATGGAAGAACTTGGAGAAACCATCACAGTTACCATGCAGCATAGCTTGCCAAAGATATTTGTGGGTGGGTGGGTGGGTGAAAGCTTTGCCAAAGATATAAACCAAAATACAGAATCTAATGAACAATTGAAGGTCAAAGAAAAAAAATGCAATAATAGCAAAGCTATCCTAATATACTTGACAACTCGACCTGTGCTTGTGAGCCTCCACATTTGAAGCCAACTTTCCTGCCAAAATTGTTTCCATAAGAATACACTTTAAGTTGTAAAACAATGCTTGAACTTTCTTCCCAGATTACAGAACTTTTATGCACTTTGTAAAGAAAGGAAAGTACAAATTTATTCAGTACGACTATACTTGAATCAGTTGATATTTGGTAACGGGAAACTGCCTAACGGCATAATGAAACATTTTAGATTAAATGTGAAGATCGATAATGGTAGATAAAAATGATTTTATATATATTTTCAGGAAAGGTGGTATACGTTTGCTGATTTTGGTACACAAGGATGAGAAAGCAGAAAAACCAACTTATTGGAACATGCACACATATTATAAAGACATGGAAGGATCTTTAGAAACTGAGTCATTCAATGAAAGCAACCGCCTCTAATTATGTTGGCCTTCCCTGCACTTGTTGTGGAGCTGGGAGGCTGTACAAGGACTTCAATTGCCTGCTTATCAACTTGCTCTTATTTAGAGCAAGCTGGAGATCCAAGTCATCAGACCACCATTGCTCCAACCCATGAGCCTCAAGAAACTTTTGTTTCCCCTTTGACATCACAAACAACTTCGCTGCAACTTGCGCATTTTTTGGACCAACATTCTCCTTGTCTGCATCTTTTTCATCTGTTCCTTCAGGGTCATTGTAATGGCAACAGATATAATCACTATTATTCACATATAAGTGAGGCACCCATTTTTTCAACCCCACAGAAGTTTTCTCCCCATATATATGGCCAAACCAATTCTTTAGGCCTAAAGAGTTATCCTTGATCCCCTCATCACCAGTGGCCTGAGGTTCACTGCTAGAAGGAAGCATAGACTTAAGCCTCTTCCAAGCAAACCCTGCTTTTTCTCCAATATTTCTTAAGCTCATAGCCAGTGAAATAGAAGGTGGGTTAAACAAATGAGCATCCACATATATTCCTTCTTTAGCCAATGCTTTCCCCACTTGTAAAGCAAAGCCAGCCCCCAAGGAATGACCTGCAATACATACATTGCTGCTTCCATACCTTTCAGCAACTGATTTTAATGCCTCCAATGCTCCTTTAAATCTTACAGAACCCTTCAAGCTTTCCCAAGCTAGAAAGCGGAGGTCATCCTCGATATCCCTTCTCATAGTTGGACCTTTGAGTAATGTTCCTCGAAGTGCTAAAACAGCCTTTGGTGCTCCACTAGGTCTAATGAGCACAAAATCAGCCAGGGCTGCTGACTGATCCCACTCTAATACTGCTCCGAATATAGATCCATCCCTTTCATCAATCAAAGTTTGGGCTAACTTGTACTTGAAGGTCAGCCACCACTTTGGAGCAAGAGCATTTTCCTCTGTTCTGATCTCTTGTCTGTCCAATTCAAGCAGATAAACTGCTTGTATGAAGCATGCAATTACGGTTCTCTTATAGTTTGCATCTTTCCTGTATTTGTGAATCATTCATTAGCATGATTGGCATAGTTACAAGTCTACCATTTTCATAACAAACAACCAAACAGCAGAATTTTGAATAAAACAGGTGATCCAATAAAATTGAAAAAAAATTTTTCTAGAAAAATATTATATAAAGGCCAAAGAATTGCAAAAAAGAAAAAAAAAGAATAAATATTGGTAAGGAAATGTAAAGAAAAACTAAATACGGGAACCGGAGCTTAATAGATATATAACATCAGCGGCTAAAGAAAAGTAGATTTATTAAAAATTAGCGCAACTAATGGATGAAGATTAATGGATTCTTCCAACAGAGAAAAGAACAAAGGAAATTGCAAAAGGGGAAAAAAAAAAAAAGAAAAAGGAAAAAAGAAAAACTACTAGTTGAAGGCATATGCATAACCAAAAGAAAGACCGCACATGCTTCTATTAAAATTCTGAGATAGCTCTAGGCCCCTAATGACTAACAGTAAATCCTCTTCCTAATCCAAAACAACCAAAAGAAAATACAGAAATGCCTCTTGTTGGGTCCAATGCCGAGTCAGAATAGCGGTAGCAACAAGCATGGTTAGATCAGAAGAGATCATATTAAGTCAAAACCGAGTTATTCAAAAATTCTCCCTTCATTGCTATTCTTCTTTATAGAATTTGAAGGAAACAACCACTGGGTGGAAAAGCAGAGAAAAAGCTATATATAACAGATATGTAGCTTCATGTCTAAACAAAAATTTTGCACATGCAAATCTCAGGGCTTCATTCAAAGACAGCTACGATTTGTCATGGGTCGAACTTAAAATTCATAAATCCTAAGATACTCATGGAATCATTAAAATCCAAGGACCTTAAATGACCAAAACAGTACTGACAATTAGAAAAGCACATATATTTGAAGCAAAAAAGGAAATGACCCATAGATTCATGTCTAAACAAAACAATTGCACATGTAAATCTCACGGCTTCATCCAAAGACAGCTACTGATCTGTCGTGGGTCAAACATAAAATTCATAGACCTGTAGCTCGCTATTCAACCCTAATAATAGACTAGATCACATGTATCAAATAACCCATTTCCTAACTTTTAAGATGGATTGTATTAAAACACTCAAAACCCTGATACAACAGTTTTCATCCGAATCCAATGCGATGTCTTTGAGATCATTGTTCCCCAATCACTCTGATTACTACCTTCTAATGCAAGGACTAACAGACTTGCTCTGCTCATAAAACCTCAATTCACCATTGAAATCTTCTACCATCAAACATGGTTATTCACCACATAGCTCAAGACATTGATGGAATCATTACAAAACAAGAACCTTGCTAGATGAACAAAACAGTGAGAAAAGCCAACAGATTAGGAGCAAATAAGAAAATGGGTATCTTTAATTAAACATTTCAACTTCATTTTATCAACCAAATTTGTATAGTAGCGAGCGAATAATACAATAAATCAAAAAGAAAAAAAAAAAGTAAAACTTGCAACTTAAGAAAAAGGATGAAACAAGGAAATGTTTACTGACCAACTAGAATTGATGAGCTCTCTCCAATTAGGTTTAGCGACATTGCGAGGTCCAGACACGTGAAATGCATATGGGTGTGCTTCTTCTTTTTCTTCTTCCACCACCACCATTGCTCTTTGGGTCTCCTGCTTCTCTTCCTCCTTTGTTATTTCGTCTGCTCCACGCTTCGCCATTACCAAACAACAACTCCAAATTAATACAAATTAAATCTACTACTTCTTCTTTCTCTCTTCTTATCAATCAGCTTAATTTCTTTGTTTGCAATTGCATGCCTTATAAAAAGAAAGGGAAAGCTTTGACGACAGGGTTTCCTTTTTGGTTGTGTGAATCCTTTCACTGGGCATCTAGAGGATATAATTATTATTATTTTAAAATAAAAAAAATTTAAAAGTAATTTTTTATTTAAGTTCAAAAGCAATTTGAAACGCCTGGATTTGTAAAGCTATCCATAACGGTCATATTTCTTTCATGATGTCGGATTGGAATTGAAATGACCATACTAACCTTCTAACTTCGAACGAAGGAAACCAACATTCCAATGTAATATGCGCCAAGAAATTGTATATGAAAGTCGTGTGCTTGGATGGACTGAGGTTATTTTAGACTTTTCGTGAAAATAATTGTTGAATTTTAGATTGCAGTTGGATAATAGGAGTTAATTAATTAAAATGCTAAATGAACTTTAGTTTTTTTGGATTTTTGACAATAAAATATGATTTTTTGGGCTAATATAATTTTTTAGTTTCTTATATGTTTAAAAATAGTTGTTAATTTTTTTACGATTTTCAACTTTCATTTATTTTTTAGTATAAAAAAACTTTGATATGTTTTTTTTTTATTATTTTATTCTTAAAACAAATATTTTATTCTTTTTATGAAAAAATCTATTAACTACATATAATAGTGCTATAAAATTATATCTTTAAAATGGTTTTAAATATTTGGATATTTTGATGAAAGAAAAAAATGTCAACAGAAAGAGAAAATTAATTTATAATAATTATTGTTAAAATTTATTAAATAAAAAAATTATTAATTTATACTTAAATAATAATAATATAATAAACTAATACACTCGTAAACAGAAGCAAAGAGGTTTGATTTTTTAAATTTTAATTTTTATTATTTTTAGTTGATTTTTAATTTTAAATTTAATTATATTTAAGTTGAGGATTTCACTTTAAAATATTTTATCTAACTTTTCTCTATTAAAGAGAAATCTTAAATAACATTTTTTAGGTTGAGTTTGTAAAGTTATTTAATTATAAATTCAATTAAAACTTTAATAAAAGATCCAAATTTAATAGATTTATAAATTTAATAAAAAGATAATAATATTTAAAAAAATTATTAAAATTTTGTTTGTAATTTAAAATTTATCTAGTATTTATCAAAGATAAAATTTGCCCAAATTTTACTAAAAAAATTATTTTAAAAAAATACAAAAAAATTTATTAAATTTTTTTTAAATTTACAATTTGATCTATATAATAAAAATTTTTTAATTTATTATTTATTATTTTCAATTTTAATTTTTATTTAATCTTTTTTTTAATTAAAAACTTCAAATAAAAATTTACATCCAAGTCCTCTCGTCGTCTCGCGATCTCGCCTCCTCATTTTATATTCACTTCTTATTTTATGGACTTAAATGAAAAGTAATAAAACATTTTTGGGCCATAAAAAATAAATTTGTTAGGTTTGTTATTAAATCGTGTTTTGTGTTAAATATGATTTTAAATATAATATAAATATATAAATAACACAAATAATTTAAATATAAATATAATATATTTATTATACGTGTTATATGTAATATAATACAATTAATATATTTAAAATTAATTTATATCAAAATAATATTATATAATACGATTAATATAATTATATACAAATAATATAATTAGACATAATTAATTACTCAAATAACACAATACAACATAATATATTTAACATAATTATATACGAATAATATAATTAGATACGATTAATTTATTTATTTAAACAAAAAATAATTTAAATTAATATTTAAATAAAAATATTTAAAAATTAAATATTTATAATCTATTTAAATATTAAAATAATATGATAAATATAATTATTAATTTATTTTTTAAATAAATTTTAAATTTTTTATTATAAATAATATCGTATTTTAAATATATTATTATTATTTTATATGAATATGATACAAATAATATTATATTTTAATTATATCGATACAAATAAAATATAAAGTGTAATTATATTAAATTTATATATAATTTTTTTAATATAATTTTTATATTATATTATTATGTTTAAAATTATCAATTCTAATAAAAAATAGGCTCTTAAATCTTAATTCTAATGCTTGTTGTCCTAAATCCTAATCAATCGTGGGCAAAAAGTATTTGAAGAAAGGATCTGAATGCCGAACTAAAAGCAAATGGGAATCTAACATGTGTTGGTGCGGGCCGCACCGAATAGCCACCACGCATTAATTAAGGGCCTCTCATATAACATGTGGAGGAGCTCCCTTCCCCAACAGAAATTTGAAAACTGGTAACTCACCTCAACTACAGAATCTAAAGCAAACTAAAATGAAAGCAGCTTCCGAGCTCTCAGTCTTTCTCCACAAATCCATCAAATAAATTTGGTCATGGCTTTGTTTTTCATGGCTACATCTCTTAACCCGAAACCCATTCCTCCTCCATTCCTTAACCCAAAGCACAAGCACCCCTTCAAGCTCATCTCTTTTAAGTCTTCTTGTAAAACGTTTGCTCAGTCAGAAGGACAAGGAGGGGGAGTCAAAGAGGAAGAACCCCCTGCTTCTTTCTCTGGTATGTTACATCTTTCGTTTCATTAGCTTAGTTTAGTTTGTTTTAACTGCATTAATTCTTTTGTTTCTTCTTTCCTGGGGTTTGATTTTGCATTTATACTCGAGAAGGTTATGTACTATATGTATGCTTATGAAAGTGTAAACATATAAAATTTTTTTCTGAACCCGAACTTAGCTTAATTGGTTCATGCAGGCACGAGATAGACCCCGCAGTTCTAGGTTCAATTTCCCACACATGCAACCCTTTCCTTGTTGTAGACTGCGGGACTCTTTGTACAAAAAAAAAAAAAAAACATATAAAATTTTGTCTAGCCTTTGGTTTATTCGAACTTAACATGGGATTGAGAAACCATGATTTGTTATGATGAGTTAATGTTAACTTCTGCTATATTGAAGTTTGGATTTTAGAATTTAGAATTCTATCCAAGGTGGTATTTCTTGCATAAGAATATGAAGGTTCCGTTCCATATTTTTCCCAAACTGAAAAGTGAACACCCTTTTCTCCCTTATCAAAGCAGACTTGATTCCCTGTTTGTTTAAATAACTGCATGGTTTTGTGCAAAGTTATGGATTAATCTATTAGCTCCTAAACAGATCATGAATCACTATGGGTAATGTCTCTGTTGTAGCTAAGTAGGATTCTGTTGTAGCTAAGTAGGATATCTTATAATTGGGATCTTTGGCATTGCCTCTTTGTTTTTGTGGTTGGGATGTTTTCCTATAATTGAGATTCTGAGATGTGGGAAATCATATTAGAGTTTGATAGTTTCTTTTATATAGTATTGTGGAAATTAATTTATGGTTGACCACTGGTTTTTAACATTTTGAAAGATTCTTTGAGTTTTTATTCCCATTTTGCTACATTTTTAGAGTGAATTTCTTTTAAAGCAAATGGTAATGCTGCCAAATTGATGGCAAACCGATGTCTAGAAAGTTCTGTTGCAAGTTCTTGACAGATTCTTCGAGAGCAGTGTTGCTATTTTACATGGAGATTGATGTTTATAATATGCAGAATGTCTTGATTCATCTCTAGGTTCTCATATTGTGGTAGAGAAGCTCAATTGATGGATAGTTTCTTCTTTTTTTGTGCTTGAATTCCTATATAGAAGATAGATGATCATATTGGATATAAAGGTAGCACCATGAATAGCTTTCTGTTGCTCTCCATTCCTCAAACTTTCTGGCTTTGTGTCATAGCACCACCAGCCCAAAAACAAAAAGGATTTTTTCTTGTTCAACATATGACCTTGAATCTTGAGTGTTTTGCTACCTTTGAAATGATTATAAGCTACATTGAAATTCTTATCATATTGTTTAATTATTAAGATGCTGGTGAAACTTTTAGGCATCTATGGAGATTCAATAATCATTTAGACTGCTGATTTTCTCTATACTCTTGACATTTTTCATAAGGATCTTTGTCTTCTACACGCACACAACTGGATCTCTTGGAACAACTAAGTTCTACTAGCTCTGCTGTTGATGGTATGCGAATCTTATCCCTAGATAAATGCAAATGTATTATGCATTTCTTTCTCAGAAAAATGACTAGATGGAAGAACAGTACAATTTGTAAAATTAAGTGAATATTTGTTTCTTTTAGGACCAGGTTATGAGAGTGATGGTAGCTCCGGCAAACTCACAATTCGTGAGCAGCTTGTGAGATTGGTTGGGGATAGAGACGATGATTTCACCATTCCGTTGGGTAAGAATTTGAAGAAGGTTAGTCCAAAAATTTTAACAATCTCACAGAAGAGAAATATCAAGAGACAGGCATACTTGGATGAAGTTTCGCAGAGGAATGATTCAGTTTTCTTTGCAACTATAGGAGCATTTGTACTTGTTCCACCTTTTATAATATTAGGGATTGCTATATTAACAGGTTATGTGCAACTTTTTCCATGATATACATATTCTCAAAGTAAATAGAAATATCTGGGTTACACCAAGCTGAAGTTATGTTGAGCTAGTTAGTGCCTTTTCTTTTTTTTTTTTTGGTCCAACCAATCTGTTAATTATTCTGCAAAAGTTAATTTGCTATGCAAGTTCATTTGATGACAGGGAATTAAATTTCCACAAGATTGTTTTAAAATTAATCCTTGCATAGAAGGATAGTTGCTGAAATTTCTAGATATGTGACCTCTTTATTCCTCATGAATAAGAGGCGTATTCTTTTTTTTTTTTTTGGTACAAAGGAGACCGCAGCTTGGGAATAGGATAAGGGGTTGCAGGTGCTGGGATTGAATACCAGACTTGCTGTATGTACCTCTTAAGGATGGCTACATGAACCAACTAAGCTAAGCTCTGGGTTAAGGAGAGGCATATTCTGTATTATCTGTATACTGCCTTTTTCCCGAAATAACAGAAATGAGATCTCCTTGTCAGTTCAGTTGTTAAGAGCTTTTTAGTATATGCACGGTCATTCCTGTGTGGATGAGGATGACATGAATTGAGCATCTAATTGGACTCATTTTGACCACCCCCTTCCTTCTCCTCTATTCCTTGGTGGGAAGGAAGGTGGAGTGAGGAGTGAGGAGTAAGGAGGGGAATGATTTAAGCATCCGAGAAGAAATATACAGGTATAGAATTTACCATGGAAGTATGCTGTTTGCCACCTAGGCTCAGCTCATTTGACTGGGGGACTAGAGCTGATGAAGAGCTTATACCTTAGGGAAGTATGTCATCTACAATCATTGTATTATAATTAACCAATCACAATTCAAAATTATGTGCGGTCCATCAAAATTTTATATGGAGCCTACATTTATAAGTGGTGGACCCCTTCATTATTTTTTATTATGATTGGACAATTGTAGGATTGTAGTAAAAAGAATTGTAAATGAAATCCACCATAGGTTAGAGCTTTATTTATGCAATTCCTAGAAAGCATGAGCTCAATGCTTTTAGTAATTATGTGTCTATACTCTTTAGACATGCATTATCTGTAAGAAACAGAGAACACATGGATTTTATTCAACTGAACTAAGAAAAGGAAATAGTTGTTTTCTGATGAATGGGAGAGGGATTAAGGGAACAAGAAATGTAAATAACAAGGTGAGATGGCAGTGTAAAGAGTTAATATGAGGAACTCTGTTTATTGGCCACAATGTTATTGTGCTAATACAATTCAAACCTGAGGTTCATTTATTGCAGACATTTACACGACTTTGTGGCACTTCAAAAAATACTACTAAAGGAGGTGTACCAAGTTCAAATCTCCCCTCCCCAACTTGACTAATATAAAGTATCAATAGGAAAAACAGGATCTTGGATGTCATTCCAAATCTGATAAAAGATTCCTACTAGACAAGTCATTTGATTTTGTCATATTTCCTTTAGCAGGCTAGATGTTGTTATATTATAAAATTTGTAGCCAAGGAAATGAGTGGGTGGTTATTTGTTAAGCACTAGCAGCAAACATTGACCTAAAAACATAAGAGTATTATATTTCTCGTGACCATACCATAGTCCAAAAATTTCCTATAAAAATATAGATTTTTTTTCTTAAGTTTTCAAATCAATTGAAATCATTGGAGATGAAAATTTTGAAAGCCTTATAAGAAACTTTTAGACTTGGTGATAACAGACACCTAGAAAAGCTTGACTTATGGGGTATGGATGATCCCATTTCCCATAGATTTCCATATGGTTTTGAAACTGCAGGCATCTTTTGTTTTGTTCAACATTTGAAATCATGTTTTCTAACACCGGTAAAACCTTGATCCAACAATTTCACCTTTGGTTGGATAAATGTAAGTGCGGTTTTGCTTCATCAGGGATTACATCTGCTGTTACTGCTTTCAGATGCTCTACCATTTTTATCTAAATCCATAGTTGTGCTTGAGTTAGCTGATTGCATGCCTATGTTGCCTGCAATTTCCATTTTTTAAAGCCCTACTTGCAAAATGTCTTGTTATTGGAAGGATAAAACTTGTACATGTTTTCAGAACTTTTTTGTTTCAAGAAATTCTAAATGCCTTCTCTCAGGAAAAAAAGTTCTTTAATTTTTTATCATTTGGAGTTGAGTAATGCCTCTAAACTTCTGAGTTTCTCTCCCGGGCCTTTTCTAGGAGACTAAATGCTGAAAATTCCAAATTTTGTTTCAATTTGTCTCATGAATAAAAATTCATAATATGCTTTTTTTTTTTAAGTAATATATATATATATATATATATATATATATATATTACAAAAGAAGGTGTAAATTGGGGATAAGGAAAAAAATTGCAAATCTTGAAATTTGAATCACAGAACAACTGAATGCTACCTCTTAGGATGACTGCATTAATTAAGTGAACTGAGGTTCGGGTTCAAAGAGTAATTGGCTTTGTTTTCTAATTAAACTGGGACATGTCAAAGAGTGAAAATTTGACCATCATGTCCAATGAAACTATAGTCAGGGTATATCAAAATCGAACCCTCCCTACCAATATAGCTGTAGGACTTCATCATGGTTAGATCATATTGGAAATCTAGCTTAATTTTACCTAGTGCTAATTTCCTGTCATAGATTAAGAGAAAATTAAAAGGAGGAAACTGCAGGGAAAAGAAAGGGCTGGGGAAGCAAAAAGGAAGAGAAAGAAGGAACATCAAAACACCCTCAATTAAGCCAACCAATAGAAGTTTTTGTGCACAAGGCTTGTTGTGGTCTAAAGACCAATCCTTCTAAAGAAGAAAATCCAAAAAAACAAAAGGGATGAAAAGAATAACTCAATTGTTAGTAATTAAGTCACGGATAACATGGTTTTCAACAATTCTCACTTGTTGATTCCTTTTGCTTCTCTCTGGGTGAAATATCCTGTTCTGTAGGTCTTATTGGTTCTTGTCCCAAAATCACTCCTTGCTTTTGTATGTACAACCATTTGTCTTGAAACAGGTAAATGAAAACAATCAAAGAGATCTCAGCTGTCAAAACTATGGTCCAAAGCTTTATGCTTCTTGATGTCTTTTCATGATATGCTCCCAATCCAGTGTAAATGTTGATTACACCTAAAATAGACACTGCAGTTCCTAGTAACCAGTGTGCAAAAAACCATGCACTTCTTCCCTTGGATCCCCTGTAGAGAAAGAATTGTGCTCAAAATATGCTATAATATTCTTAAAATCTCATTCCCCTTAATCCTCAGCACTCAGATCAAAAGAATGCTGATGACAACAGAATTTTTAGGGGTTAATGTTACGAATAGTTCCTGAATTGTAGTGAAATTTCAATGTGGTACTTATTCCTGATGCGATTAGCTGTAAATGATAATACATGACGAAGAAATAGCCTTTCAAGTATCAAATTATTTAATAGATTCATAGTTAATGTATCACATTAAAAATTTTTAAAATTTAACTATCATATTGAGTATTTCACTATAATTCATAGATCATTCCTGACATTATCTCATTTTTATACTCTAGATTCCGAAATGCTGCAGGAAGCTGCTCAGAGGAGGAAAACCCCAGTTATATAATCAGAAGTTGTCGGAAAAGACATTGACTAGCTAATTATTTGGCTTAAAATTTTCAATTATGCCTCAATGAAACTTTGAGGAAAGGGTATTCATAGCATTATAACTAATCAAGGATGAATCATGAAATGGAAGAAAAAGGAGATGATGATAAGAGATGTCGAAAAAAGTCAAGAAACTGAACCACTATTCCTCAGATAAGTTTCATTCTGGGGTTGGAAATGGCTTGATCCATTGGAACCAGTCAGAAATGTATGCTTTACTGAACAAAGAAAATGAATCAGGGAGATAGAGGGATCTGATGGTCTACCTCCATGGACGTAAAACCCCGGTCAAGGCTTGTAACCATATGATACCATATAAAGCTACCCCTAGTCTTTGATGATGATTGTTGAAGGAGTTATTGAAGTTTTTGATAGACATGACTGCTCCAGCTGAAGCAAGAAGTACAGAAAGTATCTGCTGAACAAAATTAACCGTTCAGTACATGAAAATCACTTGGAAATCATGTCCTAATGAATATCAGAATTAATTATTGTCCTGATAGAAGAACTATTAGTTTAATGTGCCTTCACTTAAGTCTTAAGATTTCTTGTACTTGTACTTCTGATCTGTCATTATTTCAATGAACACCCACACAATCATCATTACAACAGCATCAGATTAAAGATCTATGGATTGCTAATCGACTTTTATTTATAAAATCATTTGCAAAAGAATCGGAGGTGTCAGAATTTAATCTTTAGATTTATTGAATATTATTTGGATAACTATATGAATCACTAAGTTAAGCTCACGATTAAAATTATTGACCTTTTCTTGCCTCTCAAGCATTCATGATAGTCTCCCTGTCAAGTTGAAGGCAATTAAAAATTTATTGGTTTTAGTTAACCAAGAAACAGTGGGCTATGCGGGAAACATCTTACTTTAGTTTCTCTTTCATTATTATTAACAAAGCCAAAGGGTGGGTGTGAACTTTCGTTGAAAATTGTCTAATGCTTTGATGCTATCATTTTGCAACTCTGTAGAGATACCATGACTCAAGTGAAAGAAACAGAAATTATAACCTATTTATGTAGGATGTGAAAGATGCATTGATATAACCGTGACAGTAAAGATGAACTTGCCTGTGAAACAGCATGAACATAGAAAAGAATTTTAAGTCTTCTTCCACATTCTTCTCTATTTGACATTCTGATAGCAAGTATCCCAACAGGCATCAGAAACCCCATTGATGCCCAAAGGAGGAATCCATGTAGTGTAATCTCAAACATCAGTTTATGACTCACCTGTTTAAAAACCAAAACCGGAAAAAAAAAAATCTCAAGTTTCATACAATTTGTGATTAAGGGATGTAATCTGAAAACAATGTATTAAACTCAATTAATCGTAAGCTGCCAAGTTAAGAACATGAATCCTTTACCTTATGATTGTTGCCTTTGTTGTTTGTATGGCTGCCAATGGATTTCACATGTGCTTGAGATGAACTGACAAATGGCAAAACAAGTATGATTATAAGACCTATACACATGGTGAAAGAAACCAGTTTCCCTGCCAGAACTTGCATTGTTCTTCTACTAGTGAAAGATAAGGAAAAATACAGCCGACAAAGCCGAAAGATTGGAGGAAATCCTCTCTTATGCTGATCTTGAAGCTCTTAATTTGCAGTTGGTGAGAGGACTATGAAAAGTGTTGTCAATGTTGTTATGATAAGATGACAGGCTCAGCTGCAGCAGTTCCTCCAGGAACCAGCTTGCTCAATGAAGACTCACTCTTTCTCAGAGAATTATCAACACTCTTTCCTTTCTTCCCCACATATATAAGCACCCACTTTAAAAAAGAAATTCTTATTCGAAATGACTAAGATTATGTATTCTTTTTGGAATAAATTTCAAAAAGCTGACGTTTAGCATTCACAATATTCCTTTTATTAGTTTAAAACATGCCAGAGTGGGATGTTTTAAATACAATTCATTTTTGTTTATTGCATGGAGATGGATGTTTCGGGGCATAAGATTGGTCCGAGCCAAAAGAAAAGAAAAAACAAAGTGGGGAATGGAAATAGATTGACATTGCAACTTCGACCATGTGGAGTTCACTTCTAGACTAGCTTTTTTGGGCTATTGCAGAAGGTGGAATATCAGGGCAAAAGGGGTGGTCAGATTTCACTAGAGAAGATAGAAGAAATTCAAAAGAGAGAATAAAAGTGGACATTGGCAGGCTACACTTTGTAACACTATCCTCTGCTTCCAGCTACTCTAAATGCACTATGATTTATACCTACAACATAACTATTACACCAACTCCAAGGAGAATATACAATCCAATACACATGAAACGATATTATAAACTCTTTAATTTATTTTTAACTTTAAATTAGACTTAAATATGATAATTCATATATCCGTATTTATTTATTTTATTTTATGTTTATTATATGTAAAATATGAAAATTATCATATCATATGACCTAATACAAATCATAAAATTTTTATTATAATTTAAATGATATCATTTTTTATTATTTTTATATTATATGATCATATCATGTTTAAAATTACCTGATATATTTGAAAAAGCAACCATTCTGTCAATTTTCTCGGTTGGAAAAGCTTACTCCACTAAATTATCATTACCAAAATAAAATCAACCAAGCTGTTAGAAGATTACAATGTGTGCATAATGAAATGAGGAAAACTAGTTTTGTTTCCACGGTTGCTTACAAATTCCAAAAGCAGAAAGTAAAGAAAAGAAGGGAAAATGTCAAAAAAGATTAAGAGACAAGTGGAGCAAGACAACTTAGCTTATACAGCTTTTAGGCTTTGGGCAATCTTCGAGGCAACTGTACAAAAGCTGCATGTGAATTGTGGATATTGTGGTCCTGTTCATCTCATCAAATAGTGCAATCAATTCCTTGATCAGGCCCCGTGATGATTGTTTGGACCTATATGGGCATCTACTCGTAAGATAAGAGTCTCACTGCTGATTTAATCTTCACTGTCAGTTCTCTATCTGTCTGCCTTTAATCTTCCCAGTGCTTTCTTGATTGAACATAAAAAAGTGGCGAATTATTTCTTGATTGAACATAAAAAAGTGAGCAGTTCTAAATTCTATAAGATTAAATAAAATTTTAATTGATCATATGATATAATTACCATACTTAGTATCAAAAGAAATAGTAAAATAAAAAACCAAACAAATAAAACAAGGACATTGTCTTTAATGAATTCATGAACTTACAAGTAATGTCATTGTGCTTGTTAGCTTGCTTTTGGTCGCAGAATGGGATCCATGGATCTTTTGTTTTCAAAAAAGAAAACCCATTAACAGTTTTACAATTACATGGCATCGACAGAGACTCCACTGTCCCCATGGCTTTTTTCTCGTCACGACTTTATTTGTACGATTTCAGGATGAAGACGGGGCAGAGGAGAGTAAAGTGAGTGGCGTGTAACCCGTGAAGTTGGCCAGGGCCGTGGCAAAACTCCGATGTCCGAAGTCCAAACGTCTTCCTGGTGGTTTGCTAGAGCTATTTCTTGCTCAGGTCTAAGCCACACCGTTCGTTCTCATGGTTTTACAAGTTGGTTTGTGGTTGCCATTGTGAATTGAACATCTCATTATAAAAGTTCTAAGTGCTAATTCATACATGCATGCACAACGACATCCATCAAAATTTATGTTTAGATGTTATTTTTAATTAAAACCAAGATTAAGATAAAGTTCTTTAAATTAAAATTTTGAAATTTCTTATTAAAAATAATCAAATAAAAAATAAATTCAAATTCAAATTTATTTAGATTCTCGAAAGTTATGAATTGAAAAAGATTTAAACATGTAATATTTATTTTTAAGTGAATTAAAATGAATAGGAATTAGAGAGTTTAACGTAGATTTAGTAGGAGCAGAGTCAAAGGGGCAGACAAAGGTTTATATCATTCTAGATCAGTAACTGAGCTTACCAAAATTATTATAAATCCCCTTTTCTCATTCAATTCACTGTTTGGCTTTCCTTTGATTTGTTGTCTAGCTTTGTCTTTGCGTAGATTAAAATTTAAAAAATCCTTGTTAATATATATAGATAAAATATACAATTTTCAAATAATTTAAATATATTTTGATAGTTTATTTAAATAAGCCTTTTTATTGAAAAATTTTATAAAGTTTTAATCTCCCAACCAACGTTGATCAAAATTTAAGTGTAGATGTTATTTTTAATTAATTTTTATCACATATAATTAATATTTTCAATTGAATTTTATTACTCTATCAAGTTAATTTTTTAATTTAATTATTCTTTAATCAAACTTGGAAAAACTTTATAAATTTGGCCTAAAAAATAACATATCTAAGTTCTCTTCAAAATATTAATATGAAAGAAAAAAAATTATTATTAGCTTATTATTAATTTTAACCTGTTTGGATTTATTAATCACCATAACAATGACTTGTAGTGTGATTGTATAGATTTAATTTCGACTCACACATGACACAATCATAACTATTTTCCAACATTTCTTGGCATATCACATGTGACTCAACAGCCGACCCATAATAATGAACTTAAAAGAAAAAATCATCATGCATTTTCAAGGGATATGAATGTCACTTGAATTTTAAAAACGTGTTGGTTAAAAACTGATAAAGCCAGCACAGGAATTTAATTGTAAATTTGGAGATATCTTCGTGTATACAATGATTTCTTAACCATTTCCTTTTGACAAATTGCGTTTGAAGCGTAATCAAGTGCATTAGGGTTCTTTTTTTTTTTTTTTTCTTTCATTTGATTGGAACTCTCTAACTACTTCCATTTTTCTAACAAAGAATGTCTTGATTTGATCCATGAATCATCACAATTTTTAAGTAATTAAAGAAAATTAATACCATACTAACAAATAAATTGATAAATTATTTATTTAGATTTATCACTGAATTAAATTAATTAGATGACGAGTTGATAAATCAAATTTAAACTTAAATTTTTATTTAATTTTTTCAATTTTAAACAAAATTTCAATTTGTTTAATTTTAAAAATCAATAATATATTAAAAAATCGTATCTAAATCAATTTAAATCCAAAGTGATTCGAACTTAAATTGATTGAAACTTAAAATTATTCAAAAATTATATCACCTAATATATATTATTTATATTTTAAACTTCAATTTTAATCAATCAAAAATTTTCAAATGTAATTTACGATTACAAAAATTTCTTAAATTTAATTTTTTTGTTTGAAAAAAAAATCCATAATTAAAATCAATTAAATTTAAATTTTGACATGTTCAAAGTCAAAATATTCAAAATGATCTAAAATTTCATAGTTTAAATTGACCCAAACACATTGCTATCTCCATGCAACTCTTTGTCATTCTTTTAGTAATTTCAATAGATAATAAATTCACCAAAATTTAAAATTTGTTTAAAAAAAAAAAGAACATAAGGAGATTATATGCATATAAGATTAAATGAACATTGTGAGAGTGAACGAGTGAGTTCCATTTCTTTGCCAAAATCTAACTAAGTGGGCTGTTCGGCTTTTGAGCCCCAGAAGCAAAGCCCAAGCGTTTTAGCATCCGTACGATTCTCTTATTGGAAAGGAAGCCTTGAGCTTTTCTGCAACACCAAGGGAAAACTCCAATTTCAATAACAAATAAATGCATCAGACACAATTAACTAGCTTTATCTCCAATTTCATAGTCTTCTTTAACTTTTTGAATCAAGAATTTCTGAAAAATTAAAAAATAGAAAATGTTAAAAAATTTTCAAAAAAATGTGAGTGGGAATCGAAAAGAAAAAAAAAAAGAAAAGAAAGAAAGAGAAGAAGATAAGAGAGGAAAAATTGTGCATTGATTTAGTTCAAATTGATCGAATCCAGATCAATTGATTCTTATTTTTTCTTTCTTTTGTCTCTTTTTTTTTCTTTATTTCCTTCATTTTACTTAGGATTTGCAATCTAATTTATCTTTCATGGATTTTGATTCGACTCGATCTTATAAGATCAAATTTTTTTTTAATCGAGTTTCGAATCAGATCAGATAAAATTAAGAAAAAATTAAGGTTGAATCAGATTCGAATTTTAGGTAAATCTGATCTAACCCGATATTATATAAAAATTATTTTTTAATTTTTTATTTATATATATTTATATAATTATATATTTAAAATATTTATATTTAAAAAATAATATTTTATATTTTAAAAAATAATACTTTATTAATTTTAAGTCGAATCGAATACAATTTATAGAATATTTGATTAAATTAAGTTCGAGTATGAAAAATAAAATAAATTTTAAATCGATTCAAATTCAAATTTTATGAATATAAAATTAAATCAAATTTAAGATGAGCAAAAATTCATCCGGTTGCCAACTTTAATATTGCCTTTCCTCTAGTTTTTTTTTTTAATTTCAAAAAATAAAACATAATGACGTAATTTTGTTTTAATTTTTGTTGAACTCGTGAAAGTGATGTAACATTTATAAGACAATTGATACGTTATTATTCGTCGTGTGAGACATTTATTTTATTTTTTATTTTTTTGGGTTAATGGAATTGAAGGTTTGACATAAATTATATAACAAAATATAAATTCAAGTATTTAATTGTAAATTCTCTTTTTTTCGATATAAAAAATAAAAGTGATATAATTTAGGAGATAAATTATTCATCAATGTTCTTTTTTTAATCATGAAATATACTAATATTACTTCTATATAATCTGCAAGGTTAAATCTTTCTTTGTGGATTGTAGGAATGTTCTAAAACTACATCATAATGGGTGATAAATATGTTTGGATGGCTCTTCACACATCTTGGACTAAACTCACATTAGAGCTTTTACCACATACTATCATTAAAACTTAACTAGCTTAAAATCTTTTAGTATTTCAATAGTAAAAAAAAAAAAAGAAAAAAAATAAAAATCATCCATAATATATACAATATAATATATCAACAAAAATTTGTATGATAATAAAAACGAGAAAAGAAGTAGTTTTGATTAGGTGATTTTGGATTTACATTTTTAAAAGAGTTTTAAGATATCGATTGATTTAATCGGTTAAATTCATCATATTCGATAAAGAGATATTTGGTTCAAATTTTATCGATGATTATATATCGAGATCATCTTAAATGTATGACTTGTATTCACATATTTTAAATTGTCAGATATGATATATTTTATCATGATCTGAGAGATTGAGCAATTTATCTACACTTAAAATTTTTTTTATCAAAAACAAAAAAATTTGTTAATGATAGGTTAAATTGGCGGAATAACAGCGATGGAGGCTACAACTCCCTCGGCTTTTTCAAGTTTAGGCGTTTTTGGAGGAGCTTTGAGACATGTAAATAGTGGGGGGATTAAGGATTAAAGAGGGTTAGTGGAAAGTGTTCGTGGTAGTCCTAAGATTTTTAGGTAATGGAAATGGGTAAAAAATGGATTTTTTTGGAAAATTTATCTGATAGAATGAACAAAGAGGTTAAAAAGAATCCGCGGGTCAATTTTTGTGAAAAATGAACAATGACAAGTGGAGATTGATGGCGAAGGATGATAGTGGTAGGTTGTCGTAATTTGGATTATGAGGTTGCTGGTTTCGAAGTTTGAAGAAAGAGAAAGGGTGAATAAGTTTTAAAAAGAACGTGTGAATTTGTAGAAAAAGATAAATGAATCAATTGAAGAAAAAAATTATAATTTGTAGTTAGAGGAATAATCGATTAAATTTAAATTAATATAATACTAAATTTTAATTTTAATTTAATTTAAAATTTAATTCAAATTTTATCGAATTTTATTTTTTGTTTAAATTAATTAGAGATTGAAATTAAATTATTTAAGTTTGTTTAATTATATTTAATTAGCATATAAAAATAAATTTAATAAAAATTTAATTATTTATATTTAAATTTGTATTTGAATTTAAGATATTTTATTAATTAAAATATAAAAATTTGATTAGATTCTCAAATTATTCAAATAAGATATAAAAATACTTTGAATTTAATTTGATTAATAAGTTAAATTATTTAAATTTAAATTTAATTAAATAATAATTAAATAAAATTTAAATTTTATTTGAATTGAATTTAAATAATTTATAAATATTAATATATTATTTTTATTTTTATTTGTAGTGGTATTGGGTAGCATGGATTACAGGGTGGGCATTAAAAAAAAAGGGGAAGGGAAGAGAAGAATATTTGTGAGTGATCGGATACCCAACCCGATTTGGTTCACTTGGAAGAGGCTGTTTTTGGATTATTAATTTTTTTTTTTTATTTAGCACGTTAATTTTGAGATACATTTTGATTTTGATTTATTTATATATTCATATGTTGTGTCATATTATTTTATTATATTTTTATATATTTAAAATAATAAATATATGTATTAAATACAATTTAAAGAAATCTATAATAACAATCCTAAGAGTAATCAACATATCAAATTACAATAAAGTAATCAAAGCACAAAGCTACAAGTCAAACAAAAATTAATTGAAAAAATAAGATAAACAAAAATCAACTAAAAGCCCACTAAAAAATAAAATTTTCAAGAAAATCTATCAAATTTAAAATTTAAATTTTTTTATAAAAAAATTATCAACTTCACTTTTAAATACATTTATATTATATAGTTTATGAATAATTATTTTAAATAAAATTTAAAAAATTATTTTTATTATATATAATTATATAATTATACAATTATATTAATTTTATAATATATTAAACTATATAAAACTAAATTTTATAAAAAAAATTTACTCTCACAGCAACACATAATAAAAATATAAAATATTTTCCAATAATTATTATTTAAAAAAAATTATAGTTTTAAAGTAAAAAACTGTATTAATTATTTAATTACAAAATCTTTCTCTAAATATCATTTTAATATTTGTTCATAAACATTTTTAACATTTTTTTTTTTCTAAAATGCATTAATACAGAACATTATTATTATTTTTTGTTTATTTTTGCTCTTGCGCAAATATAAAACTCTTTTATTTCTGGCTCTTGCTCAGCTCATCTCGCATCATGCTCATGCCTACCCTTTTTCCAATAATTCTCCCAACTTTCTCTTTTGTTTTCCAAATTTCCACCTCTTGATTCCTCCTCAATTTCAATCCCTCAAAACAAAATGGCCAACGTTTCTGTAGCTGCAGAATGGCAGCTCCTCTACAACCGCTACTACCGTAAGCCCGAGCTCTACCCTATGAGATGGAAACACGTGGACTTATCCCGCAACAAAGTCGCCTGCGCTCCCTTCGGTGGCCCAATCGCCGTGATCCGCGACGATTCCAAGATCGTCCAACTCTATTCCGAATCAGCTCTCCGGAAACTTCGCATCTTCGCTTCCTCCGGCGTCCTCATCTCCGATACAGTATGGAAACACCCCGGCGGACGCCTGATCGGCATGTCGTGGACCGAAGACCAAACCCTAATCTGCATCGTCCAAGACGGCACCGTTTACCGCTACAACGTCCACGCCGAGCTGATCGAACCCAACGTTTCGCTCGGAAAAGAGTGTTTCGAGCAAAACGTGGTGGAATGTGTGTTTTGGGGCAACGGCGTTGTTTGCTTGACGGAAGGAGGGTTGCTGTTTTGCATCCCGGATTTTAAGGTGATGCGTCCGTGCCAGCTGGCGGAGACGGGGGCTGAGGATTTGCCGAATTGCATGGTGGTTGTCGAACCGAAATATACAGTTTCGGGGAATGTGGAGGTGTTGGCTGGGATTGGTGATGGGATTTTGACTGTGGATGAAGATGGAGTACATAGAGTGGAAGGGGAAGCGGTTCAGGGTCCGGTTCAGAAAATGGTTGTTTCTTGGGATGGCAAATATTTGGCCATTTTTACGCATGATGGGCGGATTTTAGTGACGGATATTAATTTCGAGGGAGTTTTGTTGGAGTATAATTGTGAGGTTAGTTCGTAAATTTTCTTTCGCTTTTTTTTGTTGTCGATTCATTTAATTACGTTTATGATTCATGTTTATATCTTAAATTATAAAAAAGAATTTTTCAAAAATTCATATTTTTGATTTGTTGAAATGATGAGAGTAGAAATGTTGAAGATTGTATTTTTATTGTTATAAAACTTCAATAACATTGATAAAAATGTTTGTGAATTCATTAAAATTCTATAGGGACATCTGAATGCTATTGATTAATTTTATTTGGTTAGCTGCCATTTTTGTTGTTGCTTTTGCTGCTTGCCTTTATTTCCTCTCTGGAAGTAGAAAGGAAAAAGTATGTTGGATAGCAAAGTACAGAATACTTTTGAAGAATTTAAAAATTAAAAATATTAATTTTTTGATAACAAAATATATGATTTTATTTTTATATAGAATAATTTTGTTAGAATTTGATGTTACCCTTTATTCATTTGCTCATTTTTAATTACTTGCTCGCTTTCTACTATTTGCTTTTGCTTTAAATGAATTTTTTAAGAGATAAAAAGCAAGAGCAAAAGCCATAGCCTAATGGAGCTTTAGAAATTCATGTTTTGTTATGTGGAAAATGATGAAGTATAGATATTAAAGATCCTTTTGTAATTGTTGTGTGAAATGTCAATGGCCTTGATGAGAATGTTGTGAATTCATTCTAATTCTATGGGGTATTCGAATGCTACTGATTATTTCCCTCATTTAGAATTTTCATTACTTCTGTTAAGTGTTTGACTTTGTTTGTTATTAATTAATTATGGATATACAGTCAGCTCTTCCTCCAGAGCAGCTAGCTTGGTGTGGATTGGATAGTGTACTTCTTTATTGGGATGATACACCATTATTGATGGTGGGCCCTCGGGGAGATCCATTGCATTACTTTTATGATGAGCCGCTGGTTTTGATCCCAGAGTGTGATGGAGTGAGGATTTTATCAAACACAAGTATGGATTTTCTGCAACGGGTTCCAGATTCCACTGTATCCATATTCAAAATTGGTAGCACATCACCTGCTGCATTGCTGTATGATGCCTTGGATCATTTTGACAGGAGAAGTGCCAAGGTAATCCATGCTTTCTTTTACTGAAAGAAATAGTTGATTTCAAGTTTGTTTAGGTAAATGTTATTAATTTCACTTATTTCTTTTGCTGCAAAGGTGAAGTTAGCTGTTTGTACCAAAAAAGAAAAAATGATGAACTTAGCTGTATTTGTGTTTAGTTTATGTTTGAATTTTGCTTGTTGATTGATTATGTATACGAGTGTATAAGCACAGAATGTGTTAAGTGCTGTTTGTGGACTTCTTATCCTTACTATCCTAATAGTCATGATATTTTGTTTCCCTTTTCATTCTCCTTTGAAATAACCACAGTCCAGGGAAGAAAAGATAGAGAAATGAGTTTGTTGTTGAGATGGAATGATTTTTTTCGGTGGTATGATTTCTTAAATATATTTCTATTGCCTATTTGTTATCAGGCAGATGAAAATTTGAGATTGATTAGATCATCCTTGCCTGAGGCGGTTGAAGCCTGCATTGATGCTGCTGGTCATGAATTTGATGTTTCACGTCAAAGAACCCTATTAAGAGCTGCAAGCTATGGACAAGCCTTTTGCAGGTTAGTTGTAATTCCTGTTAGAGTGGTATATGATGCTAGAACAAGCTACTTGTTTTGAAAATGAAAGCATCTTGAAATTTGATTTGACTTTCTTTGCTTGCATGTTTGTCTCTAAACTAGACAAGTCACCCTTTTACAACTAATAATCTCTAGATGTAAGTTTCAGTGAATTATAAAAATGGAAAAAGGAGGTTCAGATAAGATGAATCTGGAAACAGATTTAACTGAAATCCAGTTAACTTTTGTAGTTGTATAGAGTTCTGATCAGGATCATCGAACTGATGGCAACTACTGAGCTCACTCTTGTTCGTTTTTATAGATTTAAATATCATATGCAGACAATAAATTTGCTGGTAACTCTTAATTCTTATACCGAAACCTATGAAAATGCAAAAATTTACCCTGTAGATCACCAATTTTGTTTTGTAGTTGTATGCTGTGTTGTAAAAGTGAATTTTTAGTATTCGAACTCAAATTCTGAATTATTACTATTAGTTTTGAATGCTCTTAAGATTGAATTCACATAATAGAATCTACATCTTATGTGTCTAAAATTGAAGAACTGAACTTAATTAATTTGGTTGGGACCTGCAGATATTGAAATTTGAAAACCCATTTATCCAACTCTCTCTTTAATAACTCTCAAATTGTACATACAATATAGAATAGGTACTATGACAGACGATAAAAAAACACAGTAATGAACATTGAACAGTATGAAGCATAGTATGATCTATAAGAAACAAGTTTTAAAACCCGTTTAGAGTGAATGTGTTCTATGTTCATCAATGAGAAGGTTTTCTTTGCTGATAGTCTTTTAACTTTTTTTTTTTTAAACTTAAGATACTGTTTTAGTGGTCATTTATATGTGTTAACAAACAAGGTTGAAACTTGCTTAATTTAAGTCTGTAATTTTTAACAATTTTTGTTGTTATTGAACAACACGTATCAGAAAATGGGCTTTCCTGTTTTTATTTTAATTTGGAATTTTTAGTTGAAAGGCCATCAACCTATTGGCCTTGCATTTGTTATTCTTTGTCTGGTTTGCAAAGTTCTAAAATTTTTGACATGCCTCTTTACATTCCCCAATTTCAGTTGTGGTAAGCCAACTACACTTTGTAGGCCGGATTTACAAGAAGTCTAAATGGGTTTAGGAATCTGGCATAATTTACTTCATTTTTAGTTGAGATTTGAAGTTTTAATTTACTTGGCTGCTGCAATCTCCTCTTTTCCCATACTTATGCTTGTTTTTTAGCTGTGATGCATGGTTATCTAATTCCAGGTGTGATAATGTTGTAACTGCCTTCTACTGGAATTTTTTTTTTTTTTTTTTTTGTAGTATTAGTTATTATCTTTAAGCACGAGGGTTTTTTTTCTTCTGATTTATGCTCTTGATAATGATATCCAGTTGGCTTTGGCAGCAATTTTCAACGTGACCGTATTCAAGAGATGTGTAAAACCTTGCGAGTCTTAAATGCTGTGCGTGATCCTGAGATTGCAATCCTTCTAAGTATTAATCAATACAAGGTCTTAAAGGCTTAATGATTTGCCATTTCAATTTTGATTCTTAGACTTAATTTTTTTAGCCTTTCTCGGACTGATTAATGTGCTTCTCTCAGTTGCTCACACCATCTGTGCTGATTGCTCGATTGATTAATGCTCATCATCACCTTCTTGCACTACGGATATCAGAGTACGTTGGAATGAATCAAGTAAGTTTTGATTGCTGATTTCTCTATATATAATTGTTATTTTAGGTTTTTGTCCTATATTAAATATCCACAATTTGTGTGTCTTATTCATAAAAGTAAAAATTAAACCTCAAGACTGCACCCAATCTTTCATTTGTTTGATGGCCATTAAGTTGCACCTAAATAAAATTACAGAGTGGCATTGGCCCAGTGTTGGATTTTAATATTGACTGTGAGACCTGACTCTTGTGCTTGTGCTGATGTTTCTAATTTTTCTCTTGTATGCTGAAAAAAAAGTGGCATGATGGCATCATATTTCTGTCATTTTGATTCTTTTGGTGAAATCACTTTCTTGTTCTTATTACCCCCTGCTCGCCCTTTTTGAATATCAGACAGAATCCTTGGGCAAAGTGCAGCAGTTAATTTATACCACAAATGCAACTAGGCTTAGGCAAGTTTTATGTCAACTACTTATTTCAAATGTCTTGAAACAAGGGCTTCATTTATGTATATGAAGTCTATGACTTGAATGTTTAGTGTCCTGGCTGGGTTTTATAGACATTTAATTTCATTTGAATGTATGATAATGTGAAAGTCGACACTTGACATTGTTTAGTGGTATTATAATAAGGAAATGAGTTAAAATGGAATTATTTTGCTAATGCAGAAACATATTGGAGAAATGGCAGTTCTAATCTAACAGTGTTATGTCACTTGAATAAAAATATAATTTAAAATATCCAAAAATGATAGCAAATGCTTAGCAGAGGACAAGATATTTTGTTGCATTTGGTTTGTGGAAAAGAAAATAGTGGAAAGGGAATAAACTATTCTATTGAAATGGGAATGAATACTACTAAACGTTTTTGTTTGTGGAAACAATTTGCGTTGGGAATAAACTATTCTATTGAAATGGGAATGAATACTACTAAACGTTTTTGTTTGTGGAAACAATTTGCGTTGGAAACAGGTATTCAATCCATTCCTAGGCTTTGCTTCATGGAATGTTACAAGGAATAGAGGAGATACCTTTATTTGACTAATAAATTAAGCAATTGAGCCCATTTCTTTCTAAAGCTCTTTCTAATGGTTGATTCCTTTGTGATCCGCTTTGCATACTTATTGATGAAGGGAGGTGGACTTAAGTATTCTGGCTTTGGGGAGAGCAAGGAGAAAAAGACATGCCAAGCTGGAAACATGACATTTAGTTTGAATTTCTATGTTCAAAATACTTACCATATCCTCTTTAGTGGCAATGTTTTAAACCTGCATGACATGTTGCTGAAAATTTATTGGTGATTAAGATTCTTGATAATTACGCCATGTGGGATGACGTCAATGTCTGCCTTATATACTGAACTGATTAGTTTGCTTAATGTTGCATTAGTTTTACTTGCTTTAAACATGTGATCCGATCAGTATCCTGCAAATGATCATTTGTTAATATTCTGGAGTCTAAGTTATATACTTGTCCATAATCTGCATTGATGTGCACTTCCAAGTCAGGGTTGTGCTGCCACCTACTCGCATTTGGACTGCAAGAAATTGTTATGCTCCATTAATTATTATGTTTTTATATCTTGAATTAGTTGCTATGTTTTATTAGGGAAGTAGAAAGTATAAAATCACATAGGTAAGAATTCATTTTTAACTAATTGGCTTCATGTAGGAGGTGGTGATAATGCATTGGGCTTGCTCGAAGATAACAGCTTCATTAGCAATTCCAGATGCCAGTCTCTTAGAAATTCTACTTGATAAGGTAGCCAAAGGCTTTTGGTTTATTTGTGCATTTGATTTCATGTAAATACATTAGCTGAATTTACATGCCATTTGAATTTCAGCTAAAATTATGCAGAGGCATCTCTTATGCGGCAGTTGCTGCTCATGCAGATAAGAATGGCCGGCGAAAGTTAGCTGCTATGCTTGTGGAGCATGAACCACGCTCCTCTAAACAGGTTAAATCCTTTATCCTTATATCATCTAGCTTTCATTTATAAGGTCCCTTTTTGAACCTTACCATATTATGCTTATTGATTATGATCTTTTCACTTCAGGTGCCCCTTTTGTTAAGCATAGGAGAGGAAGATGCTGCTTTGATCAAGGCAACAGAAAGTGGTGATACTGACCTTGTCTATCTTGTTCTTTTCCATATCTGGAAAAAGGTACTGCTTTGACAGTACAAGAAACTTTGTTACATTTGTTATGATATTTCACAAACCATAAAACTGAGCTAATATATGTGGAGGATGGAGAGGTGGGTGTAATTTGTAGGGTTTCACCGTCTATGTAAAAGGGCTTGGTTTGACTTTCCTCATTGAATGTCTTGCTAATTACCTGTCATGAGTAGCCTGGGGATACTAGAAATGGAAGTGCCAATAAATTTTCTTGAACTGGTTACATTTTTCTTTTCATGCAGAGGCCACCTTTGGAGTTCTTTGGAATGATTCAGGCCAGACCCCTGCCACGTGATTTGTTTATATCTTATGCACGGTAGGCACACAATTAAAGGAATGTTATTGTTACTATTATTCTTAAATATTCTATTTTTAATCTTTCTAAGCACTTGACTTTGCATATAAATGTCCAAATTAGTATTATTAAAGGCTACATGTAAACATGATCTAGATAGGCATGATATGTTAAAGTCTCTAAGAGGCTAAAGAGCTAATACAAGGTGCAAGACATGGTGCACTGCTGAGATGATTGTAATACTTTGATATTAACTAGTAAATAGTATTGAGTAATCAGAAAATTAGAAAATGATAAATATATATTATTTTAGGAGGTAAGCTTTGTACCTTGATTTGGACTTCTGCCTAGAATAGGTGTTTGCATTGGTTTTGGCTGCGTCGAGTTATTTGTGGTCATTTATTTGATAAATGGTGATGAAAATGAACTTTTATCAAGAAGGATTTCGTTATTTCAATTTTTTACAATGTATGGGTCAACGTTTAATTGTTGATTATTCACAAATTTTGTGTTTTAGGTGCTATAAGCATGAATTTTTGAAAGATTTCTTCCTATCTACTGGACAACTTCAAGTAAGTTTCAGCTGTTGGGCCTCTTACTACTTGAATCATTCTTAGAATTATTGTTGACGGTATTTGTGTTATTATTATTATTGTTATTTCTATTCTTGCTGGTTCCTATTATTATTGTTCATTAGAAAAGATTCAACTTCCAAAAATGATATTTTCAGTTTTTTGTTGTATGATATCTGGTATCGAAAAGGGTATTCAGCTTTGAAGTCATTCAATCTCAGAATTGCTTGAGCTTCTGATCGTATGACTCTTGAGTATGTTAAATTTTTCTGATGATATAATATACAATGTTGACTGATTGTCAAAGGCTTACAGATTATTTCAATCCGATATCAGTGTTAGGACTTCTAAATTTTCAGCTATCAAAGATGTTAACTTGTATCCATTATCAAATGCTGGTTGACATGACTACTAACAACCCTAAACTATTTTAGTTTGCCAATGTAATAAATGGTCGTATGAGGCGCCTTCAGGGAATTTTTCAAAGAGATAATTAGGTATAAAATTTTAGGCATGAAACCGGGTGCCTGCTTTTTTTATTGTGTAAATGTTCGTGTTCTATGTTGAATGAATAATTGAGCATCTAAACTAAGCAATGAAGATGTCTTAGGCCTGTCTTGCAATTAGAATAGTAGATCAGGGAAGGAAAAGTTAAAGGTTGATGGTAAATTCGGAAATAACTAGGTAAATAAAAGGAAGGATCACACTTTCTTTCTTGCTCATTCAGTCCATCATTCTGTTCTAAGTTGAATGTTTTCATCTTTAGCTTCTGCTGGTCAAAGCTTAAATACACATCAAGGACCGACCAAGTGACAATTCAATATTTGGTTGAATATGTGATGAATGATTGTCCCTTTAGTTTTAATGTGAAGTTTGTTGTTGTGTAGGAAGTTGCATTTCTTTTGTGGAAGGAATCATGGGAACTGGGAAAAAATCCAATGGCAAGCAAAGGATCCCCACTTCATGGTCCACGCATAAAACTAATTGAAAAGGCCCAACATCTTTTCTCAGAAACCAAGGAACACACCTTTGAGTTCAAGGCCGCTGAGGAGCATGCAAAGTTGTTGAGGTGAGAGATATTAGTTACTTTATTCTTTTTTGTTGTCAAGGCATCAAACCTCAAACTAAATTGCAATTGGAGAGGTTTAATCTAGTTAGAAAATAACTACAAATGCCAAATGTAACTGATGTAAGGAATAAAACTACTAATAATATTGATGTGAAAAAACAATCCTTGGGGGGAGTGCTAAGCTCTATTGAAGTTGAGCATCTCTGCTTGTTGCTAATTTGTTTTTATGTTGGATGCTTAGTATCATAATAATAATATGATATTAAACTACAGAGTGTTTGTTGCCTCGTTTTTGTAGTCCAGTTAGTGGGTTTTTTCTTCTCGGTTGTTCTCTTCAAGATAGGCTTTTTGTCTATTGCTAATTAGTTTTCAATGTGATGCTTAAGATGGTTTAGAACTGTATTTGTTTCCCCAATTTCATGGTCCACATGATAGGTCCATACGATTCTGTTGCTCAGTTAGGTTTAAGATGAAGTGGTGTATATTGCACACCAGTTTAATTTGGGGTTTTTGTGCCCTTATTTGGCTATAACTCCTCTTCCCCCCAACCCCCCCCACCCCCTCCAAAAAAAAAAAAATTATATACATTTCCAATAAGGAAAAGTAGGATGATAAAAGAAGCTAGGGGTGGAGTTCTTCACACTTCTTCATATAGCAAGATTTAAACTATATTAGAACAGGGAATTTTATCGCATAATTGGAGATTATGGTTTGTTAATGCTTCCATCCTGGTTTCCAGCTATCATTAACTAATATATTTACTTTTCTTTCTTTACATATTCTTTTTAATTTTATTATAAAATAAGTTGCCTACTGATATAGTACCTATTTATTTTCTTTTTCAAATACTCCCAAATCTTACAGAATACAACACGAGCTAGAGGTAATAACAAAGCAGGCCATATTTGTTGATTCAAGTATTAGTGATACTATACGAACATGTATCGTTCTGGGGAATCATCGGGCTGCAATGAAAGTGAAGACTGAATTCAAGGTTCTTAAACTGCCCATACTTTCTATTTGGCCACACACACAAAAAAGTCTGCCTCTATATTCTATCTTCTGCTTAAAGAAGTTTCCTGGCACAAGATATAACATTTATTCTTCAGCTTCCTTGACAGTTTAGGCATCTTGCTTTAGATTGCTCTTATTACCTGTTGAATTGTAATTGTTGCTTTATTGCTTACTTGTCCCAGGTTTCTGAGAAGAGGTGGTATTGGCTTAAAGTTTTTGCTTTGGCTACAATTAGAGATTGGGATGCTCTTGAGAAGTTTTCAAAAGAGAAGAGACCACCAATTGGTAAGCTATCAACATTCTTGTTCAATTTCGGCGAGCAAGATAACAAGATATAATCATGCATTGTCTGCATGTGATCTCAGCTACCTGCTATTATGAAGGATATAATTCTTGCATTATCTGCAAGTGATCTTTGTTGCCTGATATTAGGAAAACTTGGATTCTAAATTAACATCATAAGTTGAAGTGATGCAGGATGGATTTTCTCAAGGTTTCCCTTCTTCCCTGTTTTTGTAATCTCATTGTCGGCATTGGCGGGGATGAAAGAAGAATTAGGCAAAGGAAAAAACAAAGAAAACGGAAAAAGCAAAGATATTTGGTTACACTAAAATTTTTAACTTACTGATTTTTTAGAAAGCCGAATTTAATTAGTTGTCTCCTAAGTAGGTTAGCTTAAACTGTTTTTATGATTTAAACATATAGTTCTTTTGTGTATTAGTCGATGCATATGCAAAGTGCGAGTCTTTTTAATCGTCTTGGGAGGGATAAAATATTAAAGGTACTGGATTTGGGGTTTGTTTGAATACATGAATTAAATACCATTTTCACCACAATGAGTGTTTGTTCTTCCATTTTTCTACAAGGCATGTTAGTTTGTTTACAGTTTTTTTTTTTTTTTTGTGCATCAAATAGGTTATAGGCCATTTGTTGAGGCATGCATTGATGCTGATGAGAAAGGTGAAGCTCTAAAATATATCCCCAAGCTTGCTGATCCCCGAGAAAGGGCTGAGGTAACAATTCATGTCCAATATTGGTCTTTGAGTTCTCCTGTGTTCACGGGAATCATTAGTTTCGACTTTTCTGTTTGATTGCTAAACCAGTAGGTGCAAGTGATTGCTTTTCTCGTTTGAATAGATGTAATAAGATTTTTATAATTTTTACCCTTGCCCAAGATCTGTCTATGGTTCTGACAGGCTTATGCTCGGATTGGCATGGCAAAAGAAGCCGCCGATGCTGCTTCTCAAGCCAAAGATGGTGAGCTGCTGGGTAGATTGAAATTAACATTTGCACAAAATGCAGCAGCTTCCTCACTTTTTGACACTCTTCGTGATAGATTGTCTTTCCAAGGCGTTTCCTAGTCTTTATATCTCCGATATTTCATATTATTGTTGTTGTCATCGTTAGTAATGCGATTGTTAATTTTGAAGTTTCAGCTATGCTGTGTGTATAGAGATTGCAGGTTGAGTGTAAAAGGCAATGAGTTTCCTTTGTGTTAGTATGTATCACTTTTTTAATTAGTTTGCTTCAATTTACCATCAGTTTTCATTGTTAAGTAACAGCTGGTGGATTTCTTCTAGTTCACCTCTTTAAGCGATTTAATATTTACTATAAATTGCTCAACATGTTGCTCCGAAAAGCTATTTTGAAGATTTACCATACTTCGAAAATTGATGATTTGCTTATCACCCAAATTACATCCAAAGAAAAAGTGTAATGATGGTATCGAACTTTGATTCAATTTAAAAAGTTGGATTTGATTTAGATTAAAAAATGTTACCAGTGATAATGATTCAGTTTAAATTTCATTTGGTTTTTTTGAATAATATATAATTTTATGAATTTTAAAAATTTATTTTAAAAATTTAATTTAAATTTAAATCGATTTATTTTAAATCGATTTAAATTAAATTTTATTTGTTTGATTCATTGGTTTTTTAATTTTACTTTTTATATTATTTTGGTATAAATTTTTTATATGTTTAAATAAATTTATATGTATAATATTATTTTATATTATAAAATTTTAAATTGAATAAATTTAAAATTAAATATATAAAATGTAAATTTAATACTCACAAGGAAGTGAGTGTTAATGAAATTAAATTGAAAGGAGAGTTACTATTAAAGAATAGTCATTTTCGATATAGAGATCAATTATTCAAAGCGATGATGAGATGTTGTATGATTGTAACGTATTTTTTAAGTTAAAAATAAATTGTATAAAATAATTGTAAGATATGTATTATTATATGGGACTAACTGTTCATCTATTAAGAAACAATACAAGAAAAAAATGAGTGGAGTTAAAAAATTTAGATAGATATATAATAAGACTAGAAGAAATAAAATTAGAAATAAATAAATTCGAAGAAAATTAAAAATAGTTCGAGTTGAGAAAAATATGAGAGATGATCATTTGAAATAGTTTGGATATATGAAATGTATGCTCATATGTAAGTCGGTCAGGATAAATGAGTTAGGATTTAAGAAAAATTAAAAACTTTTAGAGAAATATCACGATCGATATGGATGCAAATAATAAGAGATAATATAAAAATTAAATAAATTAGAAAATATTGTTTTTAATAGAAATAGATGGTGCAAAAAAATTCAAAATTAGACATAACATATTCTTCTTTTTGGTCTTTTATATAATCAATCTCAAAACCATGAAATAGAAGACTTAGTTTGTTGTTATTATTTTTGTTGTATATTATAAAATTTTAAAATATTTATAGAAGTTTATAAAAAAAATGTAACTTGATTTGGGGTATTTTTTTTTTTTTTCATATTTCAGTAAAAATTTTGATCAGAACTTAATATATATATTTTACATTCAAATTTAATTTGAATTTGAATAAAAAAATAATTTTAACTAAATTGAACATTACAATTTTAAATTGATTTTAAATTTTTTTTTCATCCCTATAAAGTGTGTTATCTACACAAATTATAAATTTTTTGATTGAGTTGAATGATGTCACGAATTAACTGACGTTAATTCAATTCAATTAACAAATTTACTTAAAAATTAAAGTAAAATTATAATAACAAAATAAAATTAAAGGTATTTATGCGTTTTACTATTATTATATTATTAACAATTCATTTATAAAATTATTTAAAAAATACCCATTTTTATTTACGCAACTTCTTCCCTTTAAAAATATATTTTTCTTTTTCTTCTTTAAAACACCCACCCAGTGAGTGACCAAATTTCAATTGAAATATTAATGCCTTCTCATGTCACCAAAGCCAAAGAGTTCTAAATTCTTGGGACAGTTGCCATTTGCCAAGATAACTTCGACCAAGTTTAGCCAATGAAGCCTTGGTTGAGGAGGCCCAAAATTTTGAACTCTTATATTTAAGTTTTATTATGTTTGAATTTAGGTTTTTTAATTATGTTTTAAATAGTTAGTTGATTATTTAATAATTATAATTTAATTATGATATAATAATTAATTATTTAATTGATTATATAAATATATTATTTAATGATAATTATAATTTTAAAAAAATTTGCATTATACAAATATAATCAAAGGTAATGGTTTTGATAGAAAAATACAACCAATTTTAAAAATATTAGTACAATTTATGTAATTATATCCTATTTGTCAGATGTATTTTTTCCATTCTAATCAAAACACATTTTCATTGATATTTTAAAATACCCACAGATTCTTTGAAATTTTTATTACTATGTGTTAGTGTTTTATTGTCTCAATGATTTTTATTTTCTCAAAGTTGGTGTTTCAATTGAAAAACAAAATAATTATTAAATACCTGATGTTATGTTGACAAAAGAAACACATAATGTTACGATTAAACTAATTTTCATATTATTAATAATATTGATTATAGATAAATAGTATAATCCTATTACACATAATCATGTATTATGTAAAAGGCTAAAGTATAAAAGAAAAATTCTAAATTAAAATTAATGTTTTTATCATTTTATTGTAATTAATTAAATATTTATTTTTATTATTTTTTTTTGTAAGAAAAATATTTAGTAGATAAGCTATTCAATTCCTCAGGTCAGAGCAATACGTGTCGTATATGATAATTAAGACAGGTGATTGCAGGTCGTGCATTCGAGATAATCTCAACAAATGATTACCAACAGAACTTAAACCGAAAATTTTTTCGTCGAAAAGAACGATTTTAACGGATTGAACCAACTATTTATTGATTATTCAATTGAATTTTTATAGGAAGGAAATTGGTTATTCACCATCATCAATTTTTATTTAATTGAGAGCTAAACTAAATGAAATTAAATATTTAAAATTTTAATTAAATAAAAATAAATATTTAAGACTCAACTAAATGTAATAAAACAATATTATTAAAAAAATGTAATAAAACAATAAAAATTTGAATAATTATTTAATTTTATTTCGATTTTTATATTTAAAATTATAAAACAAAACATTTTACTAACATTTTAAAGTGTATAAAAAATAGTACTAATTAGTTAATTATTATTTTAAATTCAACTTTTGATGAATTCGTAGAATATATATATAGGGAGGGTGACGAGTTACCGCCTGCTCTGCTTTGGTTTTGACGTTTAGTACTTAACCTTGTTTTCGTTTCTTTGTCCCTCCAAAATCAATTTCTTAGTTTTTTTTTTTTCAAGGTTTTAGCTTTTAGGGTTTTTAACCTAACCAACCGCCATTAAAATCCACCCAGGTTTGCGGTTTCCTAGGATCCAAACACCACCCTTAAAGAACCCAAAACCAAAATGCCGTGCAAATGCGGAAGTCGTTCGACCATCCGCGACGACGTGACGGGCAACCTCGTTTGCTCCAATTGCTACACCCTCCTCGATTTCGATAACTTTGAAGCCCAAATCGGCGGCATCAGCGGTCCCAAAGGCACCAACATCCACATCGGCTACGCAGGTACCGGTTCTCTTTTCAGTTACAAAGACAAAAAAATCTTCCAGGCAAAAACCTTAATCCACGAATACACCTTGAATCTTAACATATCTTATTCCGAATCCGGCGTTACTTCTATGATCAATGAGATTACGGAAGGGCAGTTCGGTCAAGGCGATTGGTTTAATGTTCTAATCGGTGCTTGTTCTTATGTTGTTATGAGGAGAGATAATAGGTTTTTACCCGCGGCGGAGGTTGCGGAGGTTGTTGGTTGTGATGTTTATGAGTTAGGTAGGATGATTGCTCGTGTCGTTAAGTTTTTGAATTTGACTTTGCCTGAGGTTAGTATCTCGGGTTTGTTTGAGAGAGAGTTGAATAATTCGATGAGGTTGGAAAATGTGGATGGGGAGAAGAAAGAGAGGATGAGGAAACAAGGGATTTTTTTGGTCAATTGTGCGGTCAAGTGGTTTTTAACCACGGGCAGGAGGCCATTGCCTGTGGTGGCTGCTGTGCTGGCGTTTGTGGCGGAGTTGAATGGGGTGGAGGTTTTGAAGATTGAGGATGTAGCCAAAGATGTCTATGCTGTTGTGTCTACTTGTAAGTTGAGGTATAAAGAGCTATTGGAGGCGCTTGTCCAGGTCGCACAAATATTGCCATGGGGGAAAGATGTGACAGTGAAAAACGTGGTAAAGTATGCACCATTCATTATTCGGTATATGGAGATGAAGTCCATGGAAATGCCTGGAGGAGGGGGGAGGGGTGAGAATTTTGATTTGGATGATGTGGTTAGTGAGTGTTTGCAGAAAGCTGCAGACTATGGGGATGGCGATAAATTTTTTGAAAGTGATTCTCAATATTTTGAGGGAGGGTATAGAAATGACTTTCCTATATTATCTAATGATAATGATATAGAAAACCTTAAGCTTTCACATGAATGCTTGTCCTTGATCTATACAAAGTTTTCAAACGAGGTTGAGGCTGATAGGTTGAAAGGAAAAAGCGGAAAGGTTCATGGGAGAAAGAGTAGGGGGCTTGATCTTCATGCATGTAAGGATTGGTGGAGTGGGAAATCAGAATTAAGTAAAAAGCTTCTTATTCAGCAAATTTTGGAGAAAGAAATAGGTTTGGATTTGATGCCACCATCTTTTATTGCCGGCTGCAAGGCAAACGAGAGGAGAAGGAGAAAGATAAATGCTGCTAAGGTGCGAATCAATAAGATCATGGATCCATCCAATACTGGTTCAGATGGTAGTGGCAATTTAAACTCTTCAGAAGTTGCTTATTCTGGGAAGAAGAGAAAGAGAAGACAAGCCAGTGAAATTGATTGGGAAGATTTTGTTATTGAAACCCTACTCCTCCATCAGGTGAAAGAAGAAGATATTGAGAAAGGGCATTACAAAGCTTTGCTAGATTTGCATGTCTTTAACTCTGGGGTGATGTGAGAGCTTCCAATGCAGAAGGCATGTTTGTGAGAATCTTGCATCCTTGACTGACTGAAATTTTGGCGCAGATTGTTTTGTCTGGATTTTTTGTTTAAGCTTTTACTGCAACAGGAGACTTTTTGATGGATTGCAATATATGATAAACCAATAAAGGAAATTTTAGTATATACTCAGATTTTGGAGCAGGGTCTTGTAGTTAAACTCTTACAAGAAGAAGAAGTTCAATCACTTATTTGTCACATTCATCATTCTTTTGTAACTTGTTTATAGATTTAATGTCTAATTTTCTCCTTTGTTTTTTTTATTACATACCATCTTATTCACGCTACTATGTTTGTATACTGTTCTGCAAGCAGAATGATGAGGAATTACTTCGGTTACATGAACTAATTTGATGCTAGGTGGTAAATGGGAGTTGACTTTTAATCCCTGTTTTAAGTGTTAATAAGCGTAGAAAAAGACTTCTGTTTCAACCTGGATTTGGTCATCATCTAAACTAGAATTGGAATCATTGCTTGTGTTAATGCTAAAATTTGATCTTCTAAAGGAGTCTTTATAGAGTGAATGAAGTATCATGGTTAGATTCCAACGAGGGTTAGAAACTTAGAATCAAAGATCTTGTCTTTTGAAAAAAGTGATAGCTGCTTCTGGACTCCATTTATGTTCTGCTTTGCGTCAAATGATATATGTATTTAGTGGTTATATTGATATTTGCTTGTGAAGCTAGTTAATGAGAACTTATTGCCAAATTAGCTTTACTGGAGCTTCTGACTTAATATCATTGTTTGTTGTTGCAAAGAGAGAAGCTACATATAGTTGCACCCAATCCTTCTCCAAATTTATGGGAGTTTGATATATTAATTATCCAACATACATATAATTTCATCTTTGTTTGCTATCTGTGTGACACGTGGACTGAGTTGAGTTACCCAACAGACTTATTCTGTCATTCTCTTATCGCATTTCAGCATCTTTAATTTCCTCCCATCTGAATCTTTTTTTAAACAACACTCCAGAGAATTTGAAGAAGCCTACCAGGGGGAATGTTCTTGCCATTAATCTGAAAAGGTTTTCGCCTTTTCACCTTCCTTGCTTCCCATTTGACTTCTATGTTTTATTAATTTCTCCCATCTGAATCGTTTTTTTGTTTTATTTTTGGAAAAAGAATAATTCATGGAATGTAAAGAAACTTACCAGGGGAATGTTCTTGCCATTAATAGAAAAATGTTTTCGCCTTCTCCCCTTCCTTCCGTCCCATCTCACGTTCATGGTTTATTACAATTGTTTAAAAAAACGATTCTTCATTTCCTAATCAGATATCCATCCAAAAAATAAAAAAAAACTAAATCCCTTCATTTCTTCTATCTTAATCACCTAAGAAAATCTCAGTGTGTTGCCCATCCATTCTAGTTGGTAAATGGCATGTTCGAATCATTTTAAAAGCTATTTTTTTGTATACCCAGAATAATAGTCCTTTGGTAGGATAATTCTATTTGTAGCTTCCTTAAATCTAAGCATTAAGTGTTGTTTATTTTCATGAATTTAATGAATTATATCTCACATGTTCTACTTTCATTGAATCATTATAGAATTCCAGACCGTTGTTATGTTAATAATCATTGGTGAATTACGTTTGCGGTTTATATTGCACATGACATTATGTTTAATGAATTGATTTCTCTGAAATTTACCTTTTTGTTTGCTCTGTATACTGTCATCACTCAATTTAACTCTAATTCGCTCTTATGCTTAGTGATTTAGCCATAATATGTTATTGTTTAATTATTGGATTTGATCAAAACCTCGATTAGTCATTTAACATAATTTTAAATCGATATTAAAACTATCTTGAATGTGGGTGAGAGCTCAATTTCACTTAAATGAGGTCTACAGCATTGATATCGCTGTCCTGTGCTTCTTGATTCCTTTTTCAAACATAAAAAATGAGATTTGTACAAAAAAAAAAAAAGAAATTGTTTTCTATCCAAACTAAAACTATAAAACTTAATGAGCTGACTTTGCACGTGCATGTGTGTCTTAATATGTTAGTCAAAACTGATTTCTTCCATTATGAGTTCATTTATAAAATTAATATTGAAATTACACTTAACTAAAATTATATTATATGATCAGGTATATCACAATATGATATCAATATAATTATTCATAATTTAACATTATTTAAGTGAGATTAATTAATTTGTTTGCAAGATAGAATAAATGCAACATTGTTTTCATCTTTTAATGTTTTTCTTTGATCAAAATGCTAATTCTTTTGGATATGGCTTTTGCCTTTGATAAAGCCATCTTATGTATGTCAACAACAAAGAAATAAGGTTTTACCCTACCAAAGTTGGATTTCTTTTATAGAATTACTTAAATTCTGTTGTAACAAATCGAATTTGAAATTTTTTTCAAAATTTGACTCAAATTTTATATAAATCTAAATTTGTATAATAAATTTTATTTTATTTTTTTATTTAAATTTTTTCAAAATTAAGATGAACTTTCGATTGATCAGATGGTACAATCTTTAAATAAGATTAAATTTCTACAATTACAGTAGACATTAATAATAATGTTGAAGCTAGGGAAAATAAAGCTATGAGATGAGAAATTTTAAGACAAAAAAAAAAGGAAAAAAAGAAAAGCTGTGCCTTCATCATCTACTAGGATTCGAAAGAAGAAAATTATAGGCACTACTTCTGCTGTCCATTTGAAAGGAAACATTAATGACTTCCAGTTGTTGAATATTTGGGGGAAACTCTAATCTACCATGTAACTTACCCCCAAACGAGGACACAGTACATGGTTCAAAAACTAATCCCATCCCTTCAACTAATATAACATTAGAGTTAATTATTGTTTCTTATATGCGATCCATCAGAGTATATTTTAAATATTAAAAGCACCCCACATTCAAAATAAAAATAAAAATAAAAAATTTTGCTCATCACACTCATCCCAAACTTTCAAACTTTTTTTGTCTATATCCTTTATAGCCCCTCTTCTTTCTTTGTCCTTCATTTCCCTCATTTTCAATCGATCCTAATCAAACATAATCTCAAAATTCAACCGGAAAACAGTTGAAAAACCCTCGAATCACAAGTTTCGAACTAAGCCATCTATCGAAAGATCAAATTTAGTTGATTGTTAAATATTTTCAATAATTGATCTGAGTTTGTGGTTTATTTTCGCTGAAATCATATTATATGGATTTGTTTTTCAATAATTTTTAAAGACCTTATAAAAAATTTTTTTCCATAAGCCTTTGAAATTTTACAGAAATAAAATTTCGTACGGAAATTATCTCCTTGAACCTTTGAAAGCTTACGGAAATAATCCCATAAGCCATTGAAAGCTTATGAAAACAAATTTGTTCAAATCCATGGGAAAGCTTTTAGGATTTTGTTTACAAGTCTGGAGCCGATATGATAAGGGAGAGTTGAATCGGTTTTATTTCTTATCTGTTTATCCAGTTGTACGAAATAAAATTTACTAAACGGTCAATTAATGAGGGTTAAAAACGATATTTACTAAACCGTAAATTACTCAAGGGTAATTTTGTAAAGAAAATCGAGGGTGTATAGAGCATTTTTTGAGGTGTTTAGAGCCTCCCAGATTCTTATCTTGGTCCATCCAAGACTTTTACCTAAGCTATAAATTACAAAGTTAACAAGACATATTTCAAGAGTGAATAAGAGGTAAAATTGCAACTGTAAAAGTAAAAACCATTTTTAAGCAGGTTGAAAGCTTTTTCTGATAGCACAAGTGATAACCAACAGAAACATCATACTCATTACTCTCCAACCAGACATTGCAAATAATATAAATTGTAATTCACCATGCTCATCAAATTAAAAGTAAACTTATCAAAACCACAATCTTCACAAAGTGTTCAAAATTTGATCTGTCCTCTCAATCTATTAAGGGAAGTAATCAAACTAAAGGCTTTTAGCCTATCACCACCAATTATGAAGACAATTACATAAACAAGTTGGGTCTGGATGCCTTGTATGTTGTCTTAAGCTTCCTAGTAGGTGGCCTGACCTTCTTGAATACCAGTGGGAATTTGATTTTGGAGTTGTGGAACTGCTTGGTGCTGTCCCTCTTGCAAAGTTTTGCAGGGATAGTGGCTGTCTTGATGATTTGAATACAAGGAAACCTCACCCTGTGACGAGATGCCATCTCATTGTACATCTGTTCTACGGCACCATTGAGAGTTGTGTCTCGGTATTCCTTGTACATATTGTGATAACCAGTTCGACTTTGATATCGTAGCCAAATGCCATAGTTCTTGATCTTGGTAGGGTTTTTCTCAAAAATCTGCAATCACAAACATATATCGCCAGAAAATATTAATTTCTGTTCATTGCTCCCCAATCCAGTTTATAACCTGGCAACAAACTAGATATAGAAGCCACTCAACAATGGAACACAACTGAGCTGCCACCAAAGCACAGATGCATTGCAACAAGGTTTGATGGTAATTAGGGTATAAAGCATTATTTCTCCCCACATACTCCACGGTCTACATGGTAAATATGTAAGCATGTTGTAAACTGTACTCAGATGTCCCCTGCCTCCAAAAGCTCCGAACTCCCAAATACAAAAGAGTTTCAGAAATGTTTTGTTTTCTCACAATCTAACACAAAGTTTTATCTTCACTAGCACTGGTACTTTATTCTGGCCTATCAAATGAGACCAGGCTCAGATGAATAACTAACTACCACCCACATTTAGATCGGAGCCTAATCATTTAACTCGATGCTTCTTTTAAATCTAACCAAATTGATCGTTCCAGATGTTTTTGAGATGATTTCAAGTTCAACTATGAGCAGAACATGGCGGATTTCTTCATAATATTGTTCCTTATACAACATTCAACATTAAATAAAGCACACAAATTAACTCAAGCAATTTAAAAAAAGTCTAACTCCATCCACATGGAAATGATGAAACATCATTCGCTTATAGGAAAAGAGATTCAGCTAAAGTAAAACCCAGAGGATAGAATATAGGCCAACTTTGTTCAGTAGTGGCAACTCTACATCCAGAATATGGCAAACAAAGCAACAAATTAAAAAACAAATTAATGCATAAAGGACTTTCTTTTCTAAAATAAACAATGCACATAAGAAGGAAAGCTTTTTAAGGCATCTTTCCTTCTAAAATATAGGTATAAGGTAATCTCCAAGTCACAGTAATGTAAGTAAGACAACTTTTTTTTTTCTTTTTCTTGTACGCCTAACTGTATGTCAATCCTAACTCAGTAACTCCCAATTATGAATGAACAACTATAAGTCAAGCATTTACAAGTAATCTTCGATCATTTATCAACACACAAGTAAACAGTAGGAAAAGCTATTGAACAGAATAACATAAGGTAAAACAAGGTAGCCTGTATGATAAAATGCATTGCAATTAGCATAGGCTATATATTAATGGGGTTCAAATTTTCAAAAGAGATGTAAACGACAAGTAATCGTGAATACCTCATTGATGGCCAAAACTTGTCCATTGCTTTTCTTCACCTTCTTCAGCTTCCTCAAAAAGTACCTAAACATGAAAACAAACACATCAAGCAAAGAAAAACTGAGATCCCCACACCCAAAAAACATGAAGACAAATGAAAATCAAGCATGATCAGCAAAAATGTAATTCACAAACCAAAACTTGGATTTGGCACGGACTTCGTTGGTGGCCCAAAGCTTCATACGGTAAATCTTCGGATGCTCATCTGCTTCTGTTGGGAGACCTCTGCCCACCACCTGGTACTGATGAAACTGCTCTTTTTTTTTTTTTCCAAAACCCGAAGTCCCATCACCATGTTGTCAACAAAAAACAAAAAAAAAAAATGAAAATGCATTGTCAACTTACCCTGAAAGCAACCATTTTGGGATACAGAAGAAAAGCTGCCGCTCGCTGCTTTGGTTTCGTGGTTTCACCCTTCGCTTCTCCCTGTTCTAAAACCCTACTACCCCTTAACTTTATGGTTAACTGGGCTCCACCCATGCTCTCAGTCTCTTTTTTTTGGCCCAGACTCAGTCTTTCTTTATTTTATTATTATTTTTTTTCATAGCAAAGCTCAATTTATAATTGATTTTATTATTGACAATAAATTCAATTAAAAAATAGAGTTTTTGAATCCCACAATTAAAAATAATATGATGATAGGTATTATTTAAGGTATATTAAAAAATGAAATATAACATCTTTTTGGGAAATTAAAAATTAATTATCAGCATATAAAAATGAACTTTTTTAATTCAATATCCATCATAATCAAAAAAATTTATGGCTATTTTTATTTTTTTAAATGTTTATATGATCAAATTCAATGATTAAAATAAAATGCAACTGCAATTGTAATACCAAATGACTCTTAATTTTTTGAAAAACAATTGTTAAACAGAACCCAATAAAGAAAAATGAATAAAGAATAAAGCAAAAAAATATTATATTTTCAAAAAAGTATATACTATTCTATATCTATTGAAATTAAAAAAATTTTTGTTTCAATGTTTTTAAATTATTTTATTTTTCTAAAACTTTCAATTAATTTTCTAAGAGGCCAAATATTAGGGCTTAAGTTTTATGTTAGAGGCCAACCATTAGACATTAACTACCTTAATATTAACCCAAAAATATGGAAAAAAAAGTTTAATTAGGGTTAATTAACAATGATGCAGAAAGTGGTTTTTGCATTTAAAAATTACTTTTGATTCAATTTCAATATTAAATATAAAAAAAGAAAGTGATTTTTTTTTTTAATGAACATGGTTTGCAAACCCAATCTAAAAAATTAGTAAGGAGATGCTTTTGAGTTTAATCACAAATTTTTGTAAGTAAACTGATTTTATTATCTTTATATTTTAAAATTTTTATTATTTTATGCATATATTTTTAAATATTTTAATTTATCACAACACTTTTTCACAGTTAAAAACTTTAAATTTTTAAACCAAATTTTTTCTCATCACATTTTTTCAATCAAAACTTTTTTCAAGTATTACAATAATATTTAATTAGACCTTAATATAATTATTATTTGATTATAGGACTTTTCGTTTTATTAATATCAACAAGTGGATTGTTTTATATTTATTATCTATTCAATGTTTAATTTTTTCCATTTTATTCTTTAGGTGACCAAAAGTCAATGAATTTTGGGCATATGAATTTCATGCTATCTTTGCGTCTTTTCCATCCAAAATTTTCTTATTTTTAATCAAAAGAAAACATAAAATCTACATATTCCTCAATCCACATATATAATATTTCAGTGATTATCCAAAATCCCAAGAAAAAAGAAGCTATTTTTAGAAACTTCTTCAATCATACAAAACCAGTTTTGTGTGTTTAAAAAAGTGCAAGGAAAAATTTAAAGGGTAGTTTACTTAATTTATGTCGTTATTTTTTTAAAAAAAAATCTCTAATAAATCTTATATTCAAATCAATAACACTTATCATTTATTCTAAAATTCACAGATTATGATATTATATATATATATATATATATAATCCAATATTGTAATGACAAAAATCTATGTAGCCATTAGCCTATTAAATCTAAATTTGGCTATTGTATTGTCTAACTTTTATCATTTTAGTACTTGAAGAATTAAAATTTGTAATTAAACTCTTTGATACTTTATCTTGATATCTTTATTTAATATGCTGACATAACATAGATATCCGATACAAGCATGACATGTAATAAAAATTTATGTCATTGGTTGCGGTAAAGTCAAATGGTTATCAACTATAAAAGGTTTAATCAAAATTTTATTTTCAATGGATATTTTATTTGCAGAAAAAATGTTGTCATAACGTATAGATCCATAAACTTATTGCTAGACATAAATCAAAAGAGTCATCATTAATCTTTTTTGTTTAGATACGATTGATCACATGATCAAATCTATCCTATTCAAAAAAATTCTTAATATTGACTTAAAAATCTTTAAATAGTAGATTTTGATCCATAAAACTAAATTTTAAGTCTAAAAGTATAATTACGTGTGAGAAAAATTATAACACTCTTACAGCATTCATCTTTTAAAGTACGATTATGTGTGAGAAAATTTATAGTATTCTCACAACATTCATCCAGAGGATGGTACAAATTTGATTTCATATTATTTAAGCCTTAAACATGTTTGTAATTTATCAAGATATTTAATATTGAAAATTAGTCTTAAAATTACCCCAATAGTTGATAATAATTTAAGATAATTTTTTCATCTCAGGAGTATTCATAGAGACTGGTATCCCACTCTGAAGAGGCTTCATCATCGGATTTATTAGTGTATTTTATTCGAAAAAATTAGTAAAATCTTCTAATAGTTTAGTAAAATTTACTTCAATGTAAATCATTTAATAATTTGGTAAGATTTTATTGTAAAGATATTTATAAAAGTTTTTTTTTTAAAAAGTTCATTAAATCTCCAAATAGTTTGATAAAATTTAATTAAGAAGCAATCATCTAATAGCTTGATAGGATAAAAATATTTCTTTTGAAAACTGATTTATGAAATTTTCTAATAGTTTAGTAGATTTCATAAAATTTAAATCCATGAAAAGTTCTCCAATAGTTTAGTGGGATTCATAAATTTATTTGAAAAATTTTTTTATTGTTTTTTAGAAATAAAATAATAAAAGGAATTTTTATAAAATATTTGATAAATAATAAATTGCTTAGTAGAAAATTAGCAAAATAAAATAAATAATAAAAATGAAATAAAAACTTAAAATATAAAATGATAAAATAGAAATAAAAAAAAAAAACCTGTGATCGGGTTGGGTTGTGCATGGCAAAACACACAGATCTAGGTGTATCAAATTTCAGGCTTTTCTTCAGAAGTGTTTGAGTATGTCTCTCTTTCTATAATAGTTATTCTTCTATCTTTTTTTTAATTGATTTATAGGTGCCCAAAAATTAACGAATAAATCTCAAAGCTGACAGAAAATTTTTAAAAACCTAACAAATTGTCTAGAAAACTAAACCTAAAAATTCCTAGAATGCAAAACCTTACAGAAATACAGAAATTCAAACCCCAAAACACCAAATCATAATTTTAGAAAATCTAAACAAATCAAACCCAAAACCTAAAACCTCTTGGTTGTTAAACAAATTTCTCTATTTTTTTTCAAGAGTTTCTACATAATCTTTTTTTTTTTGAATGCCCCTTTTTGCTTTGATCACAAATTTATATAGGAATTCATGCTCTATCAATTCTCCTTAAATCTATGATTTTATTTGATTTTCATTTTAATGAGAATTGATTATAAAATTAAATCCCAAAAATCTCTCCACATCATTCTTAATGCCAATTGATTCTAGAATTAAATTTGAAAAATCTCCCAACATCATTTTAATGTGAATTGATTCTAGAATTAAATCCCAAAAATCTCTCCCTATCATTTTTAATGCCAATTGATTCTAGAATTAAATCTGAAAAATCTCCCAACATCATTTTAATGTGAATTGATTCTGGAATTAAATCCAAAAAATCTCTTAACATCATTTTAACTAGATTTCAATTCCAAAAAATTTTTCAAACAAAATGAGGTGTCTACAGTTGCCCCTTTTTCTGCATTTTCTGTGGAATAGAAATTGCACAAAGATAAAAAAAAACATTTATTTTGTTCAAGTCTAAAAGTAGAGATTTAAAAAATGATCTAAGATACCGAAATAGGAAAATGATCGAGACTAAACTGCGAAACAAGAAATAACATGATCTGGACTAAGTCGAGATCAAAACGGGTGATCGAGATTAAGCGATGAGTTAGAAAAATAAAATGATTTGGACTGAGCCGAGATCAAAATGAGTGATCAGGATTGAATAGCAAGTTGAAAAAATAAAGTTTAAAATTTCAACTTTAAATCCAAAGATTCACAATTTAGACATTCAAAAATTGGTGAGGTTCTATAACAAAAATTGAAAGATCCCATTATTCCAAGTTTAACAAAATCGCAAAGATTCAAGATTCACAAAGGTTTTTTAGATTTGCAAGAATGAAAGATTCATAAGATTCCTAGTTTCATAGAGGTTTTAGATTTATAAAGATTTCGTGTTCACAGGGACTTTCAAATTCGTAAAAATGAAATATTCATAAGATTTTAAGTTTTATAGAGATTGAAAAAATAATTTGGATTGAGCCAAGATCGAAATGACCAGGATTGAACCACAAGTCAAAAAAATGACCTAGACTGAATCGAGATCAAATGATCGAGATGAATCACAAGTCTGAAAGATGATTTGAGCTGAGCTGAGATCAAATAGATGATTGAGATCGAGCCATAAGTTAGGAAAATGAAATGATCTAGATGAGCTAAGATCAGATGATCGAGACTGAGCCACAAGTTAAAAAAATAATCTAGACTGAGCCAAGATCGGATGGCTGAGACTAAGCCACAAGTTAAAAAAATAATTTGGACTAAGCCAAGATCAAATTATCAAGATTGAACCATAAGTCAGGAAAATAATCTAGATTGAGTCAAGATTGAAAATAAGTGATAAGTGATAATGCAACGATGCAAATGCATGTCCTATCTAGGATGCAAATGTAAACATAATGTATGTAGTGTAGATGTTATTAAATCGATGCCATGAAATTTTAATTGTGGTAACAAGATTCTCAAGACTTCACCATTTAAAAATAAATTTTGTTAGCTGATCAATGTCATTTTCCTCATCTAGTTACAACTCACAGGTCCTGTTAATCAATCTATTATTGAATTCATCACTGGGTCACCTTGTTTGTCCTTTCTATATCATTTTCTCAGGCTTCTTTTACTTCTTTCATCTTGGATTTCTTTCAAAAGAATGAAAAAATCTTTTATGAATAGTGTCATTCATTTATTTGCCATCATTCTAATTCATGACAAATATGATACATTTTTTCAATTCATTCTGGGGATGTATACTTGGTAAAGAATAAGAAAAATAGATATTTATTATTGAAAGAAAAAGAAAGGTATGGTCAAGAATAACTTCAAGCAAAATGTTGTGACTGTGTAAATAGGATATCAACATTCAAAATAATGACTATTCAAATAATTTTGAACTCTAACTCAGAATTATCTTTCAAAAACACATTCCATCAATACCTTTAGTTTTTGAGCCAATCATCCTCATTCTTGAGACCCTTACATAAAGTTATTTATCCAAGTTTTTATTTTTACTTAAATTACCCTTTCGGGTTTTCATTTTAAATCTCCTATTTTTCTCTTTTTTTGTTTTGTTTTGTTTTGTTTTTTTTTTTTTGCACACCTCTTCTCATCTTTTCTTTTCATTTCATTTCTTTTTCCCTTTTATCCATCAGTGACACTTTGTTCAATGTTTCACACAATTTATTGATAAATCTGTCTTAATTCAATTCATAATTCTTCAATTCGAGTATTAACATTCGATCAAAATGGACTTTCAAGGGATATAATGTAGGTTAGAGTAAGGAGTTATGAAAGAAATGGATAAAATAGGTTCAAATTATATTTGAATGGTAATCAAACTAAGGATTTTTTTCTTCATGTGGAGCACATTGACATTTTGCCCAATCAATTTCTCCTTCATTTTTCTTTTTTTTTTCTCTTTTTTTTCATCATTTTCAAGAAAAATTTTAGCACAAAAGGGCTTTGCCTCTGAAATCACTAAGGATAAACAAGCTTTTCAAACTTTGCCCCCAATGTAGGGGTGATCCTTGGTTAGGGTTCCTTAAAAAAAATTTTCAATAGTTCAAATGAGGTAACAAAAGATAATTTTACTTTTTTTTTTAAGGATAAAAAAAAGATGGCCATTTCTGATCTCGAACATGAATACTCTCAATGAAAAATATTTATTGATTAAGAGTGAAGTTATGAATGAATAATCATAAAGATCATGTGTTACATTATTTTTGAAACTTTTCAACAGATTTATTTTTTTTTTATTCAACAGTCCCACTAAGTCAACAATCTTCATCTATCGATCAAATCATCATGAATGATGTTTTCAAAATTGAATCCTGAATTATCATTATAATTGTCTAAACATTCATTATTTGGAATCAAATAATGGATATAGGAAAAGGTATGAGAAGGTAAATGTAAATAATGGTGATTCATGCAAAAAAAAATCATGAAAATGCATTAAATTTGTTACTTTTATTAAAATAATAAAAAATAAGATAAATTCAAGTACATAAAATAGATCCATATTCTCAATAAATCTTAAAATGATAATAAATTTCAATCAGTCTTTTTAAAATCATGCCCTTAGATGATTGGACAATAGGTTACCACTGACATTAGGCACTGTATTTCTACTAGTGTTAAAGTTTATCAACCATTCTTTAATCAGACTTTACACCCTATTTTTAAAGGGATACAATTTTTGGTAGAATGATCAGCTAACCTATAATGATAGTCACTATGAGCAGTGAAATCATACCATTTAGGATAAGGGGATTCAAGTTATTTTATTGGAATGAGAGCAATCAAATGGTTTTTGTAAAGCTTTTGATACAATTTTGTGTAACTCATGGGAATAGGTCAAATGTGTGCTTTTCCTTATTCTGTGATTCGCGCACACCACTTGTTGAGGTAGTTGAACGAATAAAGAGCTTTGGCGTAGATGATCGTGTAGTAGAAGCATGACTTATAGTGGGATGATATATAGGATAGATTATTGAGTGTAGTTTCTGAATTGTTGCCTATCGAAACTCACAACATGAGTCTCACTTTTTTTAGGCATCTTTTTAGCAACAAAAGATTCTCCCTTTTTTAGTTTACCATTTTTTATTGCATTTTTAATGATCTCATCTGAAATCACTATGTCAACAAAATTTTTAGTCACATTCCCTATCATCTTTTCATAGTATGACGACTTTAAAATGCTTACAAATAGCACATTATTTTTTTGTTTGTTAATATGGTTGTACTTGAGCAGCGACATCCTGTCATCTTTAGGCATATTCTTTGAAAGATTCAAATGTTTTCTTCTTTATACTTTGTAACGAAAGGTGATTAAGAGCCATATCTATGATGTGACAGTATTGGTTGATAAAGGATTGAGTCAAATCTTTTCATGATTTTATGCAAGTCTTATTTAATTGAACATACCATGTTGCAACAGATCTAATTAAGCTGTCTTGAAACACATGCATAAGCAGCTTTTTATTGTTAACATGTGCTATCATTTTACAACAATACATTATGACATTTGTAAAGAGACACTTAGTACCGTCATACTTATCAAATCTATACTTTGAATTTTAGAGGGACCACAACATCTGGGACCAAACAAAGGTTGACAACATTATAAAGCTATAGAAATCAATGCTTTCCACAGCCTATAGTCTTTCTTCAATCATACTCATGGCTTGATCGTTTTAAAGTCTTCTGAGGGTACAGTCATTTGTAACTTCATTTTTGATTTTGTCTCATCCAGTTTAGGGGATTAGGTAGGCATAACTACCTTTTCAGTGAATACAAGATTAATATAACTCTGAACACTCCCTTGATTATAATTTGGGAACGTGATCTATTGTGGCTAAAAATTTGAAGTAGTCTAGGTCTGATACAGACCAAAACCTGAAGGATACAGTGACTCGATATCTTAATGTGAGGTATCTTATTTTACTACTTTCCTTTTATTTATCTTTTCAAGAGCTTCAAGAATCTTACTTAGCATCTCTTTAATTACTTTTTAAGCCTTTTTTAACCTCTCAAAATAGTTTGTATTATCTTACTTCATCTTTTTAGCTCTAGTCTAAGTGTAATATTGGTGTTGAGTTATCCTTGAACCTTGATTTCTTACAATGAAAAAATTTGAAATGATATTTATAGAACCCTCAAATTATGCATGAGACGAAATGCAAAAACAAAATGCATGAATGCAATAAAAAAAATTTACCATACAACAATTGTTATCAAAGAAAATCTTTATTGAATTAAAAGTCATTTCTAACCAAATCCAACATTACATCCATGAAGTCTAAAACTATTGGGAAAAGAAACCCATAACTTGTCGATACTAGCTTTGCACTTTATTAAAGAAATTTATCAATTTTTGACCCTGTATTCCCACTGGTGGCACATTGCCTTTAATTTTTCAATCATTTCTACCATGTCTTTGGCTTTGTAAATAGCCATAATGATTCGATTAAGCAAAGACTTCAACTGGTTATGTTTTTCATACATGCTTCTTTCATCTGCTTACATTCTTCAGTTACAACCCTTATTTGCATTCTAATTCCCACTACTACTCCATTTAGCATCTATATGTGCTTTTGCATTTTAAGGAGCATTGCATCATTTTCTTGTAGTTTTGCTTGTAACTATTTGTTTTCTTACAAAAGTTGAGCCAATTCTTAATTAGTGGATGACCGTGTTATATTAAGATTAATGCACAAACTCTTCCATCCATCATTTTCTCATTCCAATGTTTGGACTTTTTTTTTAGCTTTTTGTTTACAAGTTTCAACTCTTCAAGCTCTCTTTTTAGGCCAGTAGAGGACTTTGCTAGCCTTTCCATAAATATAACTAAGATTTTCTTATTAAAAATTATTTTATGGCAAATATTCCTTATGATAAATCTAATGATACGAGTGCATGATAAAATAAAAGGGTTAGTAAAAAATAATATACAAAGACTAACATACAGGGTTAGTATACAAAAAGGACAATATACAAGTAAAATAAACATATAATCATGTGTCCTATTTAGCACTTTCTAACACAAGTGAAGGCATGGCTCTACTAGGTTCAGACCCTTAGAGTTAACTATATATGGCTTGGATTACTTTAAGAAGATTTTTAAATTGTTCCTTACATTATTGTTAATCATAGACTAGTAAGGCACTCTAATCCTTACCCTTCACAGGTTACAAGCGAAAAGAGTTCAATTTGAGTGGGAGTGTTTCGCAGGCCCATACAAAGATATAAAATCTCACGAGGACATAGGTACTTTACTCCCTCATAAAGGTAGAGCTTGAGTGAAAAGCTTTATATTATGCACATACAAATAAATGACAAACATATACAATAAATAAATAAATAACTAAGCAAACATAAAAAAAGTGAATAGGAAAAAAAATCCCAAATTTATTAAGCAAGGCTTGGATAATTATGAATCATTTACTAGCTTGAATTTCAATATTCCTAGTGAAGTCGTCAAATTTTCATAACGTATAGATCTATGGATCTATCACTACATATGGATTAGAGGAGTCATCATCAATATTTTTTGTTTAGGTGTGATTGGCCACCTGATCAAATCTGTCCTATTCAAAAAAGAATTCCAAGATTGACTTAGGTATCTTTAAATAGTAGATTCAAATTCGTGAAATCAGATTTTAGGTTTAGGAGTATGATTACATGTGAGAAAGGTTATAATAACCTCACAGGGCCTATCTAGAGAATGGTACCAGTTTGATTTTAGATTATCCAAGCTTTGAACATGTTTCTAATTTACCAAGATATTTAATATTGAAAATTAGTCTTATAATTACCCCAATAGTTTGATAGCAATTTAAGTTAATTTTTTCACCTCAGAAGTATTCATGGAGACTAGTATCCCACTCTAAAAAGGTTCTGTCATCGAATTTATTGGTGTATTTTATTCAAAAAAATTAGTAAAATCCTCTAATAGTTTGGTAGAATTTATTTTGATGTAGATCTTTTAATAGTTTGATAAGATTTTATTGTAAAGATATTTATAAAATTTTTTTGAAAAAGTTCATTAAATTTTTCAATAGTTTGGTAAAACTTAATTTAAGAAGCAATCCTCCAATAATTTGGTAGGATAAAAATATTTCTTTAAAAAACTGATTTATGAAATTTTCCAATAGTTTGGTAGATTCTATAAAATTTAAATCCATGAAAAGTCCTCTAATAGTTTGGTGAAATTCATGAATTTATTTGAAAAGATTTTTTATTTTATTTTTAAAATTTTTTTTTTATTTTTTAGATATAAAATAATAAAAGGAATTTTTATAAAATATTAGATAAATAATAAATTCCTCAGTAAAAAATCAACAAAAAAATAAATAATAAAAATGAAATGAAACTTAAAATATAAAATAATAAAATATAAATATAAATAAAATCAAAAAATATAAATAAAAAAAAAAACCTTTGATCGGGTCGGGTTGTGCATGGTAAAACATGCAAATCTGGGTGCTTCAAATTTCAGGCCTTTATTCAAAAGTGTTTGAGTATGACTATCTTTCTAAAATAGTTATTTTTTTGTCTTTTCTCTAACTGATTTATGGTGCCAGAAATTGATGAATAAATCCTAAAAGCCGACAAAGAATTTTCAGAAACCTAACAAATTATTTAGAAAACTAAACCCAGAAATCTCTAGAATCCAAAACCCTATAGAAATTCAAACCCGAAAACACAAAATCCCAATTCTAGAAAATTTAAACAAACCAAACCTAGAACCTAAAACTCTTGGTTTCTAAACAAATTTCTCTTTTTTCTCTCAAAAGTTTTTGCATAATCTTTTTTTTTTTTCTGAATGCCCCCATTTGCTTTGACCATAGATTTATATAGGAATTTATGCTTAATCAATTCTCCTTAAATCTATAATTTTATTTGATTTTCATTTTAATGAGAATGGATTCTGAAATTAAATCCCAAAATCCTTTCCCCATCATTTTTAATGCCAATTGATTCTTGAATTAAATCTAAAAAATCTCTCAATATCATTTTAATGTGAATTGATTCTGAAATTAAATCCCAAAAATCTCTTAACATCATTTTGACCATATTTCAATTTTGAAAAAATTTTGGACAAAATGGGGTGTTTACAGATGTTTTAATTAATTTTAAAAAAAATGCTAAATATTTTAGTAAATTTGATTGTAAATCAGGATTTTGGCAAATCATGTTTTTAAAGAGTTAAAACCCTTAACTGATTGTAGTGCTTCATAAAGACAATATCAATAGATAGTACTACCATTTGGTCTCTGCAATGCACCTCAAATATTTCAAAGATAGATGGACACAATTTTTGTAAAACACAAAAAATATTTTAATGCCAATTAATTCTTGAATTAAATTTAAAAAATCTCTCAACATCATTTTAATGTGAATTGATTCTAAAATTAAATCTTAAAACTCTCTTAATATCATTTTAACCATATTTCAATTTTGAAAAAATTTTTGGACAAAATGGGGTATCTATAGATGTTTTAATTAATTTAACAAAAAATGTTAAATATTTTAGTAAATTTGATTATAAATCAGGATTTTTGCAAATCATGTTTTCTAAAAAGTCAAAACTTTTGACTGATTTTAGTGCTTCACAAGGACAATATCAATAGATAGTAATGCCATTTGGTCTCTGCAATGCACTTCAAATATTTCAAAGATAGATGGACATAATTTTTGCAAAACATAAAGAATATTGTCGTGTCTATGTTGATGATTTTTTAGTATTTTCAGAAACCATGGATTTACATCAAAAACATTTAAATTTTATTTCACAAGAATTTATACAATGTGGAATTGTACTAAGTCCAAAAAAGATAAAGTTAGAAAAAATAGAAATAGAATTTTTAGGATTAAATCTTTCTTCTTATGGTCTAACACTTCAAGACCATATTATTTCAAAAATAAAAGATTTTTCAAAAATAATGGAAAATAAAAAATATTTACAACAATTACTGGATCTTTTTAATTATGGGAAATAGTTTATCAAAAACCTCTCTAAAAAAGAGAAGCTTTTATAAGAAAAATTAAAAAACAATATCTTTTTCTCTTTGACTAAACAAGATACGAATATTATCAAACAGATAAAATCATATTTAATTTACATCCCAAAAGTTTACTTTCCTAAACAAGGAGATTTTTACTAATTCTAGAAGCAAATGCCTTAGACGAACACTGGGAATGTGTTTTAAAAGCTAAAGTTCAAAACAATGAACTTATTTGTGGTTACAATAATGGAAATTTAAATAAAGTGAAATTAAATATATCATTTTCAAAATGAATTACTTGCCATAAAAAATGCAATAACTTGTTTTCATATTTATCTTGCACCTAAAAATTTTACAATAAGAACTGATAATCAGGCTGTAAAAGATTTTTTTAAAAATAAGAAAATAGATACTAATACAAAATGGATTAGATGGTATAATTTTTTATGTCAATATAATTTTCAAATTGAGTTTATTAATGGTAATAAAAATATTCTTACAGATTTCCTAAGTAGACCAGACGGATAGAGGCAAAAAGCTTTTCGAACACAAAGGTGAATGGAGAACCATTCAGAAGAAGCAAACCAAAAAGGTTACATCTTCTTCCTTCTCTTCTCAAAATCTTTTTCCATGATAGATATTTTGTATAATAATTCCAGGGCTTCTAGATCAATTATTCTTATATTAGCTCCTATTCTTCTGAATAATATTCTTTTTCCATCGGTACAGAGATTAATATAAGGAAATTTGAAAGATATTATTTGGGAATCCAGTGTTTTTGCAAACTACATTAGAGTAATTCTTGCTTGGAATTGATATTTTGAAGGATTGAAAAATTTTTTGATGACTAAAACTAGTTGTTTTGGATTTTCAATTAAATCATTTTGGGATTCAATAAGTGGTCCCAAAAATGATTTTGACAGTTCCCAAATTTGATATGGCTGATAAAATCTTTCTTTGAAATTTACCAAGTAAACTAGTAATTTTGAAATGTACATACAAGAAATACTAATCATTTTCTACAAACTCAGTAAATTTTGATTTGATAAAGGCTAGAAAATTGAGTAATTGTTAAAAGAAAATTTTGAACAAGGATTTGTCCAACAATTCCAATTTCAATGCTTTTTACATTAAATGGACCATGATTCGGTTTGAATTTAATTAGAGGAAAATTTTCATCTATTTCTAGGTTTTCCATATAGGTAGCAAAATAATATTCATCAAAAATTTCTTGTAATATATTTTGCATTTCAAAAAGAATTGAATGATTATTTTGCAAAAATAATTCTTTTGTTAAGAATATATCTGCTTTTTCGAATAGTAAAATTTTTTAAAATTTTACTATTTTTGAAGAATGAATTTTTGCTCAAAATATTCATAAAGTTCGAGAAAATTGTTTATTTCCTCTAAACTATATTAGTTTTCTTCAATTGCAAAGAAATCAATATCTTACTATTTTAATAGATTTGATCCACAAGGATTTTTGAAAACCAATGTTTCAAAACTAGCTTGCTTTTTGGTTTGGTTAACCAAAAATTTAACTAATTTGGTCGTGCTTTTTCGAAATTGAGATTTGTTTTTTGTAAGATGGGATTTCCAAATGTTATTGAGAAGAATGTAAGTCTCTGGGTTATAACTAAGATTGTAGAAATTTTTTATCTCTACATCAGGCATTTTTGGGGGAGCCAACAGATTTTTTTGTTTATTTTACTATTTGTGAATAAGAAACAGGAGTTCATTGGTTAAGATCCTGAGCAAATTGTGAAAAATATTGTTGCTACAGTACTGGTTGTATTGCAAGCTGAGGGAATTGAAAATAAGGTCCTTGAGGAATATTTTGAATTATATATCCTCGAGGTGGATAAACGAAGGTGTAATTCTTGGGTTAGGATTTTGAAAAAAGGAAGAAAAAGATGTAACCTTTTTTGTTTGCTTCTTTTGAATGGTTCCCCATTCACCTTGGTGTTCAAGAGGCTTTTTGCCTCTATCTATCTAGTTTACTTAGGAAATCTACAAGAATATTTTTATTCCCATTAATAAACTCAATTTGAAAATTGTATTAACATAAAAAATTATACCACCTAATCCGTTTTGGATTATTATCTATTTTCTTATTTTTAAAAAAATCTCTTATAGCTTGATTATTAGTTCTTATTGTAAAATTTTCATATGCAAGATAAATATGAAAATGAGTTACTGCATTTTTTATGGCAAGTAATTCATTTTCAAAAATGATATATTTAATTTCATTTTGTTTAAATTTTTCATTATTTTAACCACAAATAAGTTTATTGTTTTAAACTTTAACTTTTAAAATGCATCCCCAATGTTCATCTAAGACATCTATTTTAAGAATTAATAAATCTCCTTGTTTAGGAAGGTAAACTTTTGGGATGTAAATTAAATATGATTTTATCTGTTTGATAATATCGGTATCTTGTTTAGTCAAAAAGAAAAATATATTATTTTTTAATTTTTCTTGTAAAAGTTTCTCTTTTTTAGAGAGATTTTTGATAAACTGTCTCCCATAATTACCTAGTAATTATTGCAAATGTTTTTTTTCTAGTATTTCTAGAAAATCTTTCATTTTTGAAATAATATGGTCTTGAAATGTTAGACCATGAGAAGAAAGATTTAATCCCAAAAATTCTATTTCTATTTTTTCTAACTCAATTTTTTTTAGACTGAGTATAATTCTATGTTGTATAAATTCTTGTGAAATAAAATTTAAATGTTTTCAATGTAAATCCAAGGTTTCTGAAAATACTAAAATATCATTAATATAGACATAACAATATTTTTTGTGTTTTACAAAAATTGTGTTCATCAATCTTTAAAATATTTAAGGTGTATTGCAGAGACCAAATAACATTACTGTCCATTGATATTGTCCCTGTGAAGCATTAAAAATAGTAAAGGGTTTTGACCCTTTAGAAAGCATGATTTGCCAAAATCCTGATTTACAATCAGATTTACTAAAATATTTAACATTTTTTGCTAAATTAATTAAAACATCTTTTCTAGGAATAAAATATTCATCGAAAACAAGATTTTGGTTAAGCCTTTTATAGTTGATTACCATTTGGCTTTACCACATTTTTGCTCAGCATGGTTTCTTACTATGAAAGCAAAACTTGAATGTAGACTATTTGTTGGTTCAATTAGTCCTTTTTGTAGTAATTCAGAAATTTGAATTTCAAATTCATCTATATCCTATTTGGTATAAATCATAAGTTTGACACAAATAATCCTATTTGGATCAATAATTTATAGAGTACAAAATCTAAGACTTCTAGACCATAATTGTAATGGTTCTTCACTACAATTTTCAGAAAGAATTTTGAATAACCAATGTTTTTCATTGATAGATTTTATCTTAGCTTCGTTAACTTTTGGTTGAAAATCTTTATCCCAAATATGCTTATGGTTTTTTACCAAAAGTATTTATATAGATTGGTAATCTATAGTCATTGTGACCTTTTCAAAAGTTATTAGGAAAGGAAAATAATTATAAAGGAAATTATTTCCTAATAGCATGCCTCCATGCATATGTGAAAAACATATAATTTTTGGAATAATAAATTTAGTATTATTAAAATATATAGAAATATTTTTTGCTTTAAAACCAATGATGGTTTCTTTACCATCAATTCCTATTATTGCTATAGGATGTTTAATAAGTTCCTATTTGTTTAATGGAAATGCATTACTACAACAACTAGATATTATGGCTCCAGTTTCTAATAAAATATATAGAGAACAAGGTTTATATTTTTGAAAACGAAATTCTCCATTAATATAATTATAAAACCTTTTTGGTTGATTATTAGAAAAAGTAATAACTTCATCTTCACCAATTTTGTATTGTAAGATGATAGCAAGACTTTTGCTTTCTTTTTTTTTTTAGAAGAATTAACAGAATTTAATACAGAATGTATTGTATTATAAACTGAAGGTTGTGATTGATTATCACTTGGGAAAATAGGAATATTAGTATTGTTTTTACTATGGCTTCTTTGAAATCCTGAAAAAAAATGTCTATAAGGTGTAACGAAGGATTGATAGCTAGATAGACTTTTTATATCATATTCTTGATTAGAAAAGTTTGATTTAGAGCTATTTGCTTTGGAATTTTTGAAATAAAAGTTGTTTCTTGAAGCAAAAAATTCTAAAAAATTTACTATGTTTGTGACAAGTCTTTCTTCAAAGATATCTTCTAATAACCATCATGTTGGGATAGATAAATCTCTAAGATCCATCAATCTGGGTTTGATTTTTGAATCAAAGGATTTTAATTCAAAGATTTTGATAATTTTTGGATATATTTGTTTGATAGATGTAGAAGTGACATTTGTTAACTCATAAATAGCAGTCTAATTTATGGAAAGATTATGAGCTATTTCTTTTAAATTAGAATTTTTTTATTCGAATTCTTAATCTAAGACAATTCTCAATAAAGGATCAAAAATGAAAATAAAATAATTTGGTCTTATTTTAAACCAAATAGCTCTTGTAACTAAATTGTATTGGATTCCACGAATTATAGAGTTTATAGGGTTTGAAAATCTTTTATCCATTAAAACAACTAAAATTGGAATGTCTTTTCCTGAAATAAATATGGGTTTTATGGTGATCATAATAACTCCTATATAGATGTATTTAACTTTTGGGTATTTAGAAAAAAATTTACTTTTTTTTTTGGTAAAAAAAGGTATTTCTACTAATTCTTGTTTAGAATCATTTGCAATAGTGTCACCATTGACTTTTTTAATGTGACGTTTTATCCAGGGTTGGAATGTTTTGAAAAAGCTAGTTTTATAAATATTATCTTTTTTGATGATTTGTAATTTTTTGAGTTTTTCATTAGAAAAAGAATGGGTTTCTCCTATGACATTTTGTACAAAAGTCATTTGTTTTTCTCTTGAATATTTTACAAAGTTAGTAACATAAGATGTTTTTGATACATCATCTTGATTAGATGAAGTATTCATTATAAAAATAAATTTTGGTTCACTGTCAAAAGTATCTGAATCAATTTTTGAAAATAATTCATAAAAAATTTTGTTATCAGATAAATCTTTTGTAAATAGATACATAAATCTCGTTGTTCAAGAGTTTTTATAACTTTTTTTCACTTTTTCCTTTTTTAGGATAGTTTGGTGCAATATGCCCTTCTTCTTCATATATAAAACATTTGCATTTTTGTTTATTAGAAGTTTTTCTTCTAACAAAAAATTTTTTTCCTCTGGTAACCTTGTTTTTAGGTTTCCATTTTTTTTCATAAAATATTTTCTCTTTCGAGATTTTTTGTAAAATGTATTTGATTGTTTGTTACAAACAAATTCAAGCTCATTTTCTAAAATCTTAGTGCATCGTTTATCACGAAGTTTGTTTTTGACTTGTTTTGCTACCTTTTGTTTAAGATAGTATTCAATAATTTGTTTTTAAATATAATTTACTTTATTACCTAAACTATCATATAAAGCTATATTATTAGAAGTACTACTTGAGCTACTAGATTTTTTTATCTATAATTCTAAATAAGTAGAATAATTTTGTAAACATAATTCATCCCATGGTGAGGGAAGTTTATAAAAATGTTGCTTTTTTCAAAAATTTGAATGTTTTTCATCCAATCTTTGGTATTCACTCATACATTTTTTAAAGTAATTGTCAAGGGTTTCTGATGTTACAAAGTTTTAATTTTGATAGAATGTATTGAGCTTCATTGTTTAGATCAGCTTCATCCATTCTTTCACAAAACTCATTTTTTAATAACTGGGTTAGACCTTTTAGTAAATCTAGGATTGTAGTAATTTGATTAAAGATATTCCCTTTTTGGGTTTTTCCTAATTCAGAATTTTCCCATTTCCTTAAAAACTATAATACATCACCTTGTTACGTGTCACAAAAATAATTTAAAATTTTTTCTTTATTCCATGTATCTTTGTAGTGGGCTACTACAATAGACATAGATTATGCCCAATCATCTATAGTTTTTTCATACTCTGAGATTGGTTGTTTTGATAAATCTAAATATGTTCCACCTGTAGAAACATTTCTTTTATTTAGAGATTCAATGTTGGTATTGTTTGAACTCTGGGTTGTTTGCCTTAGTTCTATTTGTTTAATCTCATCTTTGTTTAGATAAGAAGGTATATGTTGTTCGGTTACATTTGGGTTAGACATATTTGAAAATCTTAATAAATCATCAGTTTCTGGGTTAAAAACTTTGCTTATTTTTCTTTTACCTCGATCTACTGTTTATAGATTTGGTTTTTTTTTTTCTTTTTCTACTTCTGTGTTTTCAGAAGTTTCAAATTCTTGTTCATGTTTTACTACTGGATTAGTAGCTAAGATGTCATCAAAAATATCATCAATGCTTTCATCACTACTTTCGTTAGTTATATCCTAATTAAGCATGTAATTATAATTAAATTTTTTAAAGATATTTATATGGGTTTCATATAATTCTTTAATCATTTTTAGATATTTAACTTTTTGTTAAGAGTCATCTATTTTTTCCATTTTGAATTCGAAATATTTAATCAAACTTTTGTATGATTCAAAATCCATAATTTTTTGTTTAGAGAATTTTAGTTTCTGTGGTGATGACTTATCATCATTTAAAGTCATAATAGTATTTCCATAATAAAATAGACCAAAATCACTTGGTTGTGATTTTTATTCTAATTTATTAGAAATATTATCTATTTTTTCTTTGATTTTATCAATTTTTACGAAACGATTTTTGAAAAAAGAAGTGAATAAATCAACAAAACCATTTACAAATTTACTAATAGCTTAAGTTTACAAAAGAGAGAAAAGAGGATCAAAACCTTTTTGGTTGATTATTAGAAAAAATAATAACTTTATCTTCACCAATTTTGTATTGTAAGATGATAGTAATACTTTCGCTTTTTTCATTTTTAGAAGAATTAACAGAATTTAATACAAAATTTATTGTATTATAAACTAAAGGTTGTGATTGATTATCACTTGGGAAAATAGGAATATTAGTACTATTTGTACTATGGCTTTTTTGAAATCCTGAAAAAGAATGTCTATAGGGTATAGCAAAATATTAATTACTAGATAAACTTTCTCTATCATCTTCTTAATTAGAAAATATAGGAATGAAGGGGGTATTACTAAATCTGGGTTTAATTAAGAGCTACTTGCTTCAGGATTTTTGAAATAAAGGTTAAATCCTAAAGCAATGAATTCTAAAGAATTTACTCTGTTTGTGACAAGTCTTTCTTCAGAGGTATCTTTTAATAACCATCATGTTGGAATAGATAAATCTCTAAGATCCATCAATTTAAGTTTGATTTCTGAATCAAAGGATTTTGGTTCAAAGATTTCGATAATTTTTGGATATATTTGTTTGATAGATGTAGAAGTGACATTTGTTAACTCATAAATAGTTGTCCAATTATGAAAAGATCATAAGCTATTTCTTTTAAATCAAAAATTTTGTTCTGATTCTTAATCTAAGATAATCCTCTATTAACAGATCAAAAATGGAAATAAAATAATATGGTCTTATTTTAAACCAAGCAGCTTTTGTAACTAAATTGGATTGGATTCCTCCAATTATAGAGTTAACAAGGTTTGAAAATCTTTTATCCATTAAAACTACTAAAATTGGAATGTCTTTTCCTGAAATAAATAAGGGTTTTATGGTGATCATAATAACGCTTATATGGAAGTATTTAACTTTTGGGTATTTAGTCAAAATTTTGCTTATTTTTTCTTTGGTAAAAAGAGATATTTCTACTTATCATTATTTAGAATCATTTGCAATAGTGTCACCACTAACTTTTTCAATGTGACATTTTATCCAGGGTTGGAATGTTTTGAAAAAGCTAGTTTTATAAATATCATCTTTTTTTATGATTTGTAATTTTTTTGAGTTTTTCATCCAAAAAAGAATGGGTTTTTCCTATGACATTTCATAAAGAAGTCATTTGTTTTTCTCTTGAATTTGTTGTAGAGTTAATAATAGAAGATATTTCTGATACATCATCTTGATTAGATGAAGTATTCATCATAAAAATAAATTATGTTTTATTATCATAAATATTTGAATCAATTTTTGAAAATAATTCATAAAAAATTTTATCTTCAAATAAATCTTTTGTAAAACAGATACATAAATCTAATTGTTCAAGAGTTTTTATAACCTTTTTTGTACCTTTTCCTTTTTTAGGACAGTTTGGTGCAATATGCCATTCTTCTTTACATATAAAACATTTATATAAAGAGAAAATATAATTTTTTAAAAATTTTAAAAAATATATTAAAAAGTTTAAAATTGTTACAAATAATAAAAATTTCTAAAATTTAAAATTAATAATTTTAAAAATTAATAATTTTATTAAAATTTAAAAGATTGAAAGCTTTTTTAAAAAATTAAAATCATATTTTCATTTAAATTCAAATTTAAAAAAAAAGAAAAAGAAAAAGAAAGGGAAGCAAATACGGACAGAGGGGAGGGAAGGGAAGGGAGAGGGGATCATCGACACTCCGTCATCGGTTTGGAGCAGATCTTTTTATAAAATTTTTTATATATTTTCTATTTTATTTTTAATGTAAACAATTATTTTTTCGTTTTTATATTCTTGCTTACATAGTGATCGATGATGTGATATTTTTGTCACGTGTTATATTTTCATTGGATGTATATGTCACATTAGTAATATATAAATATTAGATCGAAGTATTAAAAAATTTGATAAAATAAAAATTTGAATATTTGATTACAAATTTTAATTTTTTGAAAATCTAATTGACAGAAATTATGTAGTAAAGGAGCAAATTTATATTTAGCCTATTACCATCGGCAAACGTTTGAGTATGAAATTGAATCACATTTTTTTTTCTTTGTTCAACACTACGAAATTGATGTTCTAATTTTAAAAGCAAAACCGAAGAAGGAACTGTTTTGGCATCCTTGACCCTGACCAATGCTTAATGCCCTTCGCCACAAGGCAACCAAAAACCTTTTTGATGGCAAATGGGATATGACGAATGCAAGTAAACGCTCGCCATCCACGCTTTGAAACTGCCTTTGTTGAATTCTCTGTTCATCAGCCATCATTCATTCTTTACATAACATTATTCAGCTAACAGAAACCATTTATAACTTTTAAAGAAACAGACATTCAAAAGAATATTTGATTGGATGATTGGTACTTGATTTTCGAGTAGAATTCAAAAAATTTTTTCTGAATTAGAAAACAGCTTATGGATTTTGATTTAGAATATAAAATAAAAGATACTGTTTAAGTTAAGACCAATTTAAAATTAACCGACATTCATTCAAATCAGCCGCTTTTTCATGGATTAAACCATTTGGTCATTCATATTAGAAGTGCAAGTGAATCATGATTACCAGTAAATTGTTCAAACACAGATCCAACAGGACTAGTAGTAGGAGGAGGAAATAATGAGGACTTACTCCTTGTTGGCAAGTTCCATTTTTTTTATAAAGAAGGTTACAGTTTAAAATTATAAATGTTAAAATTTGAATTTTAGATTATGAATATCATTAAGTGATTATTTTAATCAATTAAACTAAACTCATGATTTAATTCAGATTACAACTTTGTTAATAACTCTAATCAATCCACAGAGATAACAAACGTTTGTCTGAAAGTGAAATGTTGAATTAGACCTAGTTAATAAGGGAAACAAATTTAGCATCACATCAAATAAGTTCAGAATACATTAAATTTTCTAGGTGGGAGGAGCCCAGCACCCAGCAGGATCAACAAACTGCTCTGATTTGATGCCACCACGACACAAAACTTTTATACAGAAAAGGAAAAATGAAATGAAATTAGAATAAACAAGGTACGGTGCCCACCAAACGGTTGACTAGTCTTGTATTATATACGAGGGAGTATCGCAGTTCTACACAATTGTTGACCCATTCTTTGTATCAATATAGAAATTATTGGGAAATTAAGCAAAATAATATTCCACCTTTCCTTGTAAGAATAAATTACAAACCCAGAGGCCAAAACATACAAGGAAGTGAGAAAAGTTACATAGAAAAAGTTTTTTTTTTTTTTTTTATTGCCTTGGAGCAATCAGAAGATGAGACAAGTTCAGGCCGCAAGTTAAAATCACTTGTTACAGTAAAGCATAGGCAAATAGACATTCTATATGACAATGATGCAGTTTTGAAGGCCTGCAATAATTTTATGATACTATTCTTGCATTTGAAAATTTAATTTCAAGTTATGACCAGCAAGGGTTAGTAAAATTGTTTGCCTTCTTAAAAGATTAGGAAACATAAACAATTCACAACTCGAACATAAATTAACATATTTTAATGGATTTGATTATACACCAATTCAAGAATGTGTACATTTATGTGTAACTGAGATATAGTCGAATTTATCATCTGATCCTTAAAAAAGGAAAAAAATTTAATCTATCTTTTGTATGTTACCTATAGTTTTGAAGGAAAACCAAAAAGAATATCCCTCTCTCCAGAAACTCCATGTTTACAGTTTCTATCCTATCACCTTTAACTCTAGACAAGATTCTAAACATCAGCACACTTCATTGGCGCATATCCCAGCCTAGACTTCTTTGTGTCATACAGGATATGGAAATTCTGCTGCTGATAGTTTCCAATGATTGAAAGGGCAGATCGTGGAGTCCCCAAAATTGCCAAACAAACAACATCCTCTTCAAGCCAGATAAAGTAGTTCTCCACTGGGAAATTCCATACAGCTCCATCAACAAACCGAATCCCAAAATCAGGCAGCTCTACATTTTCAACTCCAGACACATTGTAACAAGGATCCAAGACTGGAAAATCTTTCAAAACTGGATATCCTTTTATTTTCTTCACAAATGCATCCTTGATAATCTGATAAGTAGGGTCTGCAAAATAACTTAGAGTAGTACCTGAATCGATGATTGTACCACCAGCACCATCAGCTGATAGCTGCCATGTGTCCTCTGGTATATTCAACACCTCTCCTCCAACAATAATTGATTTTATCTGGACATAGTAAAATGTATCAACAGAATTTTCCTTACCAGCAACCAATGATGTGAAATTCAAATTAGGGTGGCTCAGCAAATCTTTGTCCTCCCCAAAAATCAGCTTGCTACTGACATTGGCATCACTGTTCCTGTCAACAAGACAGTAGGAAAAGGAATGACCATATAGTGATTGCAGCTGAGAGGCAAACGAAAGAGGCCCTCTTCCAAGGCCTAACAACCCTGCAGCACCATGGAAGAGGCCTCTATTCCAATGACCACAACCAAACATTACATTCTCCACCTGTCTGAAGTCCGAATTCCCACTAGGAGATGTGAGATTGACAGTAAATGTCTCGAGTGCAAAATCACCAGTAGTATTGGAACTATCCCCATACCAATAATAATAAGGACACGTCTGATTCTCAGCTTTGCAAGGCTGAGGAGGATCAGGGGATGAAACCAAATGGCACCTTGGATCCTGGCAACTTATATTCCTATAGGAACTCGATTCCTTAGGATCATAATAAGGCCCATTTTGCTCGAAACAATCATAACAAGGAACACATTGAATCCAATTAAGGTCACTACCAGTATCAAGTATCAAAGAGAAGTGTTTAGGAGGCGTACCAACAAACACATCAATAAAATACTCTCCAGAGCCAAGACTTACACCAGACTCCAAAGTTGCCACAAGCTGGCCAGGAACCCCACTTGTATAAGATTCTGGCGCTGCTGCTTTTTCAACCACAGGCTTCAAATGCTGCTTTGATTGCTTCCTGTTATTGTTTAGCCTTGAAATGGCATTTTGGTTCTTCTTCTCAATGGCCCTTGTATGAAGTGTCTGAATTCTGGACAAATCCCTCACTGTTGACTCCAGAACAGATTGTTTTGGCTCAGCCTTTCCATCTATCTCTCTATGCTTCAAGTGCAGCTTTACTGTCTTCGTTGGTCCTTCATCTTCATCTTCATCATCATCAAGATAAGAAGTTTCTTCTTGGGAAGCTATCTTTTGCGATTGTTTTGCTTTCTTTTGCTTTGACAGCTTGCAATCACTGCCGCTTGTTGCAGAAGAAACTGCATTGAAACTCATGTGGCCAGGGAGTTCTATGCCAGCCAGCGTGTAGACATTGGAATTTCCATTTTTATATGATCATCATGGACTCTAGCAATTGCTACAAAAGCACCAAAGCAAACTGAAAGAAGAAGAAGAAGAAGAACACTTGGAGAAACTTTCACCAACATTGCACTGATCTTCTCTTGTTTGGTCACAGAAAATCCTACATGAAACGAAAAACAAGCACCCCAAAAGCCGAAAAATATCTCAAACTTTAAGGCCTAGCCGGTGACAGGAAAATCAGGAATCTTTTTTCCAATCCAATAACAAAGCAGAGTAAAGCACAAAAACCAAGAATAATAAATGAAAAAAGAAAAAAGGCAAGACTCAAGAAAAACCAAATCCCAGAAAAGAAAAATGCTTTAATGGGGCAATTTTTGGAGAAGAGAAAACAATTTTTCTGGGGAAAAAAATGAACGGAGAGGAAATGGAAAACCGAAGTAAATAAGAAGGCAAAGATAAAGGGGAAAGCCTCAGAAGAAAAGTGATGGCTTGGTCTGCTTAGAATCAGTGTTAAAGACTTTGAATCAAAAGAAAAGAAAAGAAAGAAAAAAAAAAGTCCACTTTCCAAAAACGCGGTTTGCATCCACAATTACCAACTACTTAATATATAAAAATATTTATGAGAAAGAAAATTTGATTTACCTGGTCTTCGTTATTGCTTTCTTCCTCTCTGTTTCCTGTTTCATTTGGGTTTTAACTATTAAAAAAAAAGCTGTTTTGAGTTCACATTTACATTTTTCTTACAACGTTTCAATAATGCCCAAGTCAAAGCCAAGCTCTTTGCCTTTTATATTTCCCTCTCTCACACCTTGAGGTTTTAAGACACGGAAATTTTAGCCACGAATGATGATACCATTAAAAAAATATTATGATAAAAGATACAAAAATATATAATTTAAAATTTTAATAAAATATACTTGATATAATTATTTTTATATTTTATATACATTTAATTAAATAAACACCACACAAATACAAAATTATTTTTTTAATTCTTGCTGTTTTTATTTTTAAAAAAAATGAAAAACTCAACATTATGGCCTTGGTTTAGCATTACGTTTTGGGTGGAGTAATTTTTTAAAGTGGGAAGCTTTTACTTCTGACTGAACAAACCGCGGATGCTAGAAATAAAAAATAAAGCAGCTTCATGTTTACGCACATCTCCAAAGACCAAGAAAAAATTTGCCAGAAAGTAGAAAACCTGGGGGTGCTTGACTTGTTTCCGGTCAATAATTTAGTTTATTAAACTAAAAGAAAATGTTATTTTTGACAATTAAGAATTAAAAATTATGAATTTGATAAATAACTATTATATAAAAATAAATTATTTAATATAACATCTTTGGAATTTAAAAACTATATATATATATATATAAACTTACACAGCAAATTATTAAAAATAAATTTTTTTTTTTATGATTCATTAATTTCTTTTTGGTTTCATAAATAGTTAGAAGAGGAAATATCTTTGTGGATTAGAAAATTAATACTTTTTTTGCCTTCATAAATAATTAGAGATATCAATTTTATTTATATGAAAATTTTGATTTTTTTCCGAATAAAATAGATTTGGATATTAAATTTTGTTGGATACGAAAATAAAATCGAATAATATAATATTTGTCCAATAACCGTATCTAATATATTATATATATTTTTGGTCAAAGTATAAATTTGATAAATAATTTTTTATTTAATAATATAAAATTTTATTTTGAATTAATTAGCCTTTTAGCTCACATGTTTTTGCACTTTTTTTATACTTGGTAGAACTAACTCTTTTTACTTTGCATCTCTTTCTCTCTATCTTTGAAAAACTTTTTTGATTTATGTTTTATTAATTATGTTGCAATATTAAACTTGTCACATTAGATTTATTATATTTTCATTTAAAAAATATATTTATAAAAAATTATAGGTAGGTGTAAGATAATAATAAAAAATTTAAATATATATATTTTTAAGAATTATGGATATGGTTACTCTCTTGCCCATTGACTCCCCATGGGATAAGAACATAAATAAATTTAAAATATCTATGAATAGAAAATAAGGATATTATAAAAAATGGATGGGGGCTAGAAAATGCTTCACCAATCTCAAACCTGTCCACATTTACATAAAAAGTAGAGGAAAAAGTCACGAGACATCGGATTAATTTAAATATTTTCTTTTACTATTAATTAATAATTTGAAAAAATCCTAATTTAATTCCAAAAACATTTAATATTCTATTAACTATAGAAATTTAATTAAAATAATAAAAAATTGAAATGTCATATACATTGTTATCTATGTACGATATCTATCTATATATATTTATATTTATTGGTATCAATAATTTTTTATTCTTAATTAATTATTAATTTGTCTATTTCTTTTCTCTTTCTCTATAGATGCTGATTTTTATGCTTTACTACAGAAATTGCATGCCAATTTCATAGTTTTGAATAATCAGGTTGCAATAATTGTGTAAAAATTTGGAATCAACAGATTATTTAGTTTAAAATAAAAAATTATAATTAGCTCATTAATTTCTTTTCAGCTTCATTAGGTGAATTAGATCATTAATTCTTTATTTTTTGTCTTCACAAAAAACCATAAAACTTTTTATTGATTTTCAACCTATTCAAGTATTACTAGACAAGCTTTGGCCAAAAAAAAAAAATTACTAATCCACTGTCTCACCTGCGTTGCATGATGTTACATGTTAATTATTTTGGTATTTTAAAAATAATTTTTGTTTAAGAAATTAGGTATTTTTTATAACTTCTTTCGTATTAATTTCTCTATTGAATAAATTGCATACAATTAATGCAACAATAAAGTGCACTAATGTTTTATTAGAAAAATAAAATAACTTAGTTTCAATTAGATTTTATCTCAAATATTTATAATTTATTTATTGTCACCATAATTAATTTGTAAAACAAATTTATCGGACATAACAAAAATATAATAAGTGTTATGATAATTCAAGGGTAAATTACATGTTTAGTCATTAAAGCTTTTGTGATTTTTATTTTGATTAATCAATTACGAAAAATAATAATGTGATAAATAATTTTTTGTAAATTTAATTTTATCTCCCAAATGTTGGCTTTTATAATTGGATGAGATGGCGTTATTTATGTGATACTATTACTTTGACATTATAATTTTTAATTATAATTGAAATCAGTGAAGACAGTTAAAAAAAAAAGAAAGAGGATTTAATTCGCTGCCAAATGACAATCAATTAGAACCTTAATAGGACTCTTTGTTGAAAATAATAAAAAATTTTTTAATATAATTATAAATATATAGAGGAGTAAAATATAGTGCTTTATTTCTTCTGCCATATGGTAGCAGCCACATTGAATTTTGTCATTTTGATGACGACAAAAAATACATATATTTTTCATTTATTTGGAGAGAAAAACTTCGAATTTAACTCTTTGAATAAAAAATATATACAATTGAATTAAATAATCGAGTGCAAGTTTATGATTTTCTTTTTTCATTTTAATCTTAATTTTATTTTTCCTTTGACCAAAGACAATTGCAAGACACGTCAGCTTAAGGTAGGCAATAAGGAGGATTCAAAGTTGGGAACCTTTTATTATTATTATTATTATTACAAACTTTTTCTTTCTTTCGTTTTTTTAATCTTCAATAAGTTATTTTCATATCCTTTTTCACTTATTTTATGTTGTAAGACAAAGTTTGATTAATTTATTCAATACTTAGATGAATTTCTAAACAACATTTTTATAGTAAGGTGATCAACTTCAACTACAGTCACTATAATTAATAAACATTAAACAAGCGATAAAATATATTGGCTAAAAAAAAGTTATTTTGAATTTTAATGTCTCCTTTTTCAATTTGTAATTATTAAAAAGAATAAATAAAAAGAAAAAGATAGTTAAATAAAGTTTTCTATTTTTTTTTTAAAATTGAATAGTCATACAATGGCAGCCGATTGAGGCTTTAATTGAGGGCTTAAGGAAAATAATGAAAGAATCAATCTTTATTATATTGTTATAGATTATCAATAATTTCAATGCCCTGTTAAATGGAATGTATTCAAATAGCAAGATGCTTCTGGTCGTAACAAAAGAAAAATAAGGAAAAGCTTTTACCCCAAAAATGTATAAAAGAGGAAAAATAAAAAAAAAAGAAAAAGAAAAAGAAAAACATTTTGGGAATCCTTGGACCAAGTTGTTTAGGCACATTTCACTATCAAATATCAAGCCAACAGCTTCTTGTTGTATTAGCTAGGGATGGGATTCATACCCTATGAGTAGATCGCTTTTCGACTCAAATGGGCATGGACATGAGGAGCATTTCATACTTGATTATTTTAATTAGATAATGGATTTAGATATAAGGATGACTAAATATATAAAAGAATATTTTTTTTCATTAGTTAACTATCCTTAGTACTTTTTAATGACAACTTGATTTTTTTTGGTTTTTTTTACTTAAAAATGAAATTAATTTTTTAATTAATTATTTTATATTGTTGTATTGTAAGTTTGTAATGTATGATGTATGTTTTATTATTTTTATGTGTTTTTTTTTTAATTATAATAAAGTATTTGGGATAGATTTAAATTATTTATTATTTTTTGAATACGAGAATGAAAATAAAAATATTTTATTCAATGGGTATAGAAAATAAATATAAAAAATGTAATCAAGTATGAAAATGAAAAATTTTGTTTGATCAACTCGTTGATATTTATATCTTAATCAACATGTTATAATCTTTTAAATTTATTTTTAAAATTTAAAAACTCATTCATTGTGTATAAAAAAAAAATGTTTTAGTCTGTGAGAGAGTTTTAAAAGGTATAGGGGAGAAGTTTTTGCTATGAGTCTCCAACACGCAATCAAGTTAGGTTTGCTTCAACCTCAAGAGCTAGGATTTAACAATATTGAAGCAAACAAGGAGTGATTGTTTCAAAGGGAGAAGCAAAAGATTTTGGAGGACGGAAAATCAAATTGGGAATTTCCAATCACATAATTGTCCTCTGAGCGCAACGCTTTTGTCTAGTTTACAATGTCAACTTAGAATCCACGCTTGGACTTTTTGAATGCTATTATTCTATACATCATTTTCAACCCTCTGCCACTTCAAAGTTCGCCCTCATACGTAAGACCATCAGTTTTCTTCATATGTCTTCCCAATTTACAGTAGAAGCTGCCGATGTGACCACTTCTAGCCAATGCAGTGTGAGTTCGTTTAAAACGAAAATCAAACATTGGGGCCCCTAGGCGAAATCATTCCATCCTATTGACTCATCAACACATTCCATCAAAGTGAAGAATTTATGAAGGAACTAAGAGTCAGACTAGAATTAGAAATTGTTTATATTCAAAGTTAAAACAGTTAATGTTACTTAAATTTAAAAAATTTTTAATTTAATATCTAAATTATGAATATATTAATTAATATGATACTTAAAAAATTATTTATCCATTACGTGTTATCATTTAAAATTCAACTAACCATGTCAAAGTAAATACTATATTAATTAACAAAATTATAATTCAAGTATCACGTTAAAAAATTATAAAATTAAGACATTATATTAAGTAATTCACTATAATTCAAAAATTATTTGTAATATTAACCAAAAAAAAAAGTCATTTTGTAATAGCAGCATAACCATGACTTGCGGACAACAATTTTTAGATGGATGACTACCAGGTAAGAACATACGTATACAAATCGTACACAGCAATTTTTGACAAATTGAGTACCTAAACCAAATTAGACGGAATAAATTACTAGTAGTCAATATCAAGCAAAGAAAAAACAACAATTTCGTGGCAGCAAAGAGAGAGACAGAAATAGCTCAACCAGAAAGGGAAGGTATATGTAAATATGGAAATCTAGTGAAAGTAGTTCCACCGTAGTTCTATGAAAAGATGTTTGAGGAATAGGCCAAATGAAAGGACCTTAAATATCATTATGGTTAGCAAGAAAGAAATGTTTTACTGGTTCTGTCACTTGAATGAAACATTGTCAAAAGGCACATCATAACTTGCATGTTTAGGTAAATTTCAATTGGAAGGAACATATTCCCAACAAATGGTTTAAATTAACTCCGATTCTTTGAAAAAGAATCTCATAGTAGTATAAGAAATATGCATGTCTATGCTCAATATGCATTGTCTATGCACATAGGCTTCTTGGATGTATAGATGTGATTTGCATGGAAAGCGAAATATCAGCATCACTAATGGCACAAAATGATCAAAGACAAAAAGCTAAATCCTGTTATGGGAATATGTGACATACTCACTCTACGCCTTAAGTTAATGCATCCTTGGCAAATAAATTGAATTAAGTCATTGGCAAGTTAAGAAATACAAGAATAAGCTTTTGCAAGGTTGGACAGCATAAAAAAAAACTTCCATCACAAATGCTAACCATCATCAAACCAATTTTCGCTCATGTCGAACAATTGGTATCTAAACACTAGAAAATCAAAATACAATTCATTTGTTTAGAAGTATCCATGAGTCGAGGTAAGCCAAACCAACTTTGGGCGCCTGGGCGGTCTACCACACTTCTTTTGCATAGTTGAGATGGTTCATGTCTACTATTTATTAAGCTATTAATTATTAAGAAATCCAGCACTGCCAATGGACAAAATCGTAGTATAACCTTAAAGAGGACAAAAGGCCTTCATGTCCAATATGTTCAAGACAAGACAAACCCCTACCATCATGTTTGCATGCTTCAGTTAGAATATAGTTTCTCATATTAATTTGGTTTTTTACTTTTGCCTTTTCTTTCTTCCTTCAGCACACTTCTCTCTATTACCTTCCTTACTAACTAGGAGCTCCTATACCAGTAAGTTCTGCATAAAAGTATAAGCAAGTACATCTAATCACTGAGACTTAACTTACCAAATACTTTAATTTGACTCACTTGTCGATCAAACCTCTGGATCCAGTAGCAAGTCAAGTGGAGTTCGAATATTTTAGTACTTAGCTTGGTTGGCATTTTAATATCTGAGCTTAACTGAGTTTTTGAATTTCAATACATTTCTTCATATTATACTTAATATGAATAAAATTTCATATTATTTACATCTTTAAACAAATTTATCTGACCTATATAAAATTATTAAACAATTTATGACTTGGTTTGAGTTTCAAACTGAAACTCATTGTTTGAGCTTGAGCTACGGTTGAACTTGTTGCTTGAGTTGATGATAATTAAGCAGAATCTAATGAGCCCAAGTATGAAAATAAAGCTTGGTAGGGTTTGTGCTGAGCTTTGATCTTCAAGTTTTATGGTACAACCAAGCTCAAGCTTTTCAATTATTCTGACTTAGCTAGGCTGGTGTTTTTTTTTTTTGGCCAAGAGCTAGTCTTGGTTACACCCTTTAGTCTCTAACACACATCTCCTTACTTTTTCTCACCTGCCATTTGGTTCATAGCTCAGATTTCCTATTCTTCCTCTCTTAAGCCTTCCTACTCTTTATCCGGTCACCCAAGTATAACACTACCTCGCCTCCCTAAAAGATTATATCAAAGAAGGACTTTTAACTCGGGCATAATCATCTTATGGATGGTCAGGCTAGTAAAGGGGAAGCTCACCTAAGAGATCTAATGTTCTGATAGGTAATTAATTATGACCAGCTCCTGTTCATCCTCTCCAAATAAGAATTACAGCTATCGGAAGATGCCTACTGACATCTAAATTTCAATGTACTCGAAATAGATATAAATCACCGATATTCTATGTATCATGAGTTAAAGTAAGCAGCATGCCATTGCCCGTCTACCAGTATCACCACCACTAATACTTCAATACCCAGAATCACTGAAGCAGCTAAAGCAACAGTTGAAGCTATAAAGAGTTAATCTAAGCAAAAATGGATAAAAAAGATAAGACTTTGAGCTCATTCAGATGACAGAGCATATGTACAACAAAACCTTCTCAATAACTGAATTTGCAGCTGTAGTGACAAATTTTGTGTTCATACAAAAGCCACATATTGATTAAAAACCTATAGCCTAAAGAAATTAAGCAAAAGAGCAAAATGATCCCAGAGTAGATAAAATGATTTAATCTCCGGGTCTATGGAAAGCAGGGTGGTCAAGGATTGTGCTAAGGCACAAAGTTACAGCTCAAATCAACCAAGGCGCCTCATACTCCTTCAAGTGAGGTGCCTTCAATACACTTTGATATGGGTGTTCCAATTCAACAGAGACAGACCTCCCTTGAATTTGAGCCCTTTATAGAAGTAGAAGATTGCTTCCTCATTCAGCTTTTCCCCTATAAAACTATATTTCATAGAAGTTACATTTCATGTTAAAACTGTTTTTTTTAGCATGTGATCCAATACAGTAGAACGTTTAAATATATCTACACATTTTATTCATAGATTATGACACTAAAAAAGTCATTGCAAATAACCACCAGTCATCTGATGCTGCTGTATAACCTTACCTGATTATATCTAGTTTGATGCAGCCTCAACTGGCTTTGCAGACCGATCTTGTAAGCCACAAACCATGTTCGTGGGAACAGCTACATCAATCAGTTTTGGATATGGAAGATTTAAATCTGTAAAACATATAAAGTTACTAATCCAACGGTAGCTGTACAACACAAACAAGCAGTAGACATTAGTAAAATAAAGGTTTACTTACTTTCCATGATTTTCTCAAATGTTTCCTGCAAAGTAGTTGAAAATTGAAACTGCTAGAGATACAGGGAACGAAACTTCACAAAATTACATGTAAGTGTAAATGAAAAAGATAACCATAAATGATTTTATCCACAATTAAAAATGAAAAGAAAATTCAGACGCTGAACACAAAACACAAGAATCAGCCTATTCTATAAAAAATAAGTGAAATAAGTAAATGAGCCAAATTCTAAAAATATTAACAAGGTGCTTTGTCCTATAGAGAAAGTTTGATTGTCTAGAGTCCAATTGGATATCAAGTACCAGACAAGACAAAACTCAAAACTTAAGAAATGCAGGCACACATATCCCCAAAGATTATAATTCTTCTTTAAACAAATCATATATTATACATAAAATTTCTTAAATAGAAGTATGCATAATGAATGTCCATTTTTATATTATGTCAATAAAATGACTTAATCTCATCAAAGAAAAAAAAAGTTACAACATTATTTTTATCAGAAGGATGATTTTGTGAGGGCATTGAGAAACGTTGGACAGTTCAAGGAAAGGAAAATATCAACTTTGATTGACCCTTTTGACCCTTGAAACACTTGTCTATTGAAATGTCCATCACATAGATTATTGGTAAATTTGAAACCCCAAGAGAAAGCTTAAAGTAGAAAGGGTCATGACATATAGGGTCGAATGAATCACCTCATCCTTTGTGAGTCTTGGATTATAGAACTTCTCCTCTCTTACAGTACTAACCTGGATCCCACAAAATTAGTCATAAGTAGCTATGTCAAGAAAGAATATGAACTAACAAAAAGAACTAACAATGCCTCATACCATGAACCCTTTGTAATCATGAGCAGGATAAACTAATGTATCCTCTGGCAATGTAAAAATCTGGACAAAAGAGAAAGAGTAAGAGTCAGCATCCAAACTATTTATTTTGCATTAAAAGCATGATGCTCAGCTCTTTAATTTTACATTCTTGCCTGTTAATGCACTGACTTGTATAGTTGACGTGAACTCCATTCAGCAAGTACATTAACGAGATCAAGCAAAGATAACAGGTAAAATGTTGAATTAATCTCTTAACCAGCAAACTGCAATCACTCTGAAAAAAAGTCTTTTCATGGCCCTTTTCTCATAAAAAATTTACTTGACAAAGAAATAAATAAAATAATATTAATAGACTGGAAAAAAATTAGGATGCTAAACCTAGAAATCATTTCTCCCACATCCATGTATCAACAAGGCATCTGCAGTGAAACCCATCCTTGGTTGTGGTTGATCAGGACCATCTCCTGTAACATAAGTAACACAACCTATTGTATGGCCAGGAGCTGCTCGGATCTGCCAAAAAAATGGCAAATACATATGAGCAGTTTGAAGAGTGGTGTCAATACATGAGGAACCTGTTTTATCCATTACTCATTTCCTGTTCTACTAGACAATAGCAAAAGCAACTACTGCATCTGAAAATGCCGCGGCCTTGGCGCTTTCTATATATTATCCTTTTAATGTTCTACAAACTCAGTTCATCCTTGTTCTTCCCAATCCTATTCATTTAATAAACCTAAACTGCTACTGTTTAACTTTAATAAAATTGTTGCTAGCAGCTCACAGCATTAATTGCAATTTCAGCAAAATAATGAAATGCTTGAACACCTAAGCATTTGGCTCCTTAATAGGTCCATATATCCCCTCTTCAAAGAGTTGGGTTTGAATCTCCTTCCCCAAATAAAAAGAAAGTTTAATTTTAAAGAAATAATGTTATAATATCAAAAAATAGTTTTCAGAATGAGAAATTCACTGATAATATTTGTGATCCATTTGCCTAAGATCATAGCAACACATTTAATTAAAGTCTATACAGTGGCATACCTCCAGAAACAGATCACCAAAGTAGATTTTATCACCAGCTTCAACCAACATATCAGCTTTGGAAATGCTTGCTTTTGAAATGACAGATTTCACAACCGGAACCTTAGTCTGAAACATTTAACATCAATTGAAACAAGTAGACAACAAATTAGAAAAAAAAAATGGCATTTGAAAGATAAAGCATAAATTCATCAACTTTTATTTCATAAAAGAAATGATTTCCAAGCCTTAATGAGGCCCGTTCCTGTTACATGGTGAGCATGAACATGGGTGTTCATGGCATAATTTAGTTTCAATCCTAGCTCTTTAACAAGAGATAGGTCCCTCTCCACTGTCTTGTCAACAGGATCGATCAACTGCCAAAATTTTGGGTAACTCATGCATGACATAAAAACTTAAGTGTAGGTAGAGGATTCCTTCTCGAATAGCTGGCGAAACAAAAGCCTCCTGCATGTCCTGGATGAATCACAGGACGTAGTGTAAGTGTAAATCCCTGATGCACTGCTGAATTCATGGGTTTGGAATTTGAGCCCAGATTTTTGGAAGGAGAGAGTGGTTTATGTTTTCTCGAGCTCTCTCTCTTTGTTAAAGCGCAAAAAAACAACGCTTAATGTGACCCAATTACTACATCAAAGAATGTGGGGACCTCTTCAGAAAGCGGAACGAGCGCTTCTCGGACTGCGTTTGCAGACACAGCAAAGTTGATAGAATGAGCCCACCCTCAACTAGTATTTCATTTTTGTGCAACTCAAAATGGTAAAGGTGCAATCCAAAGCGTTGATTTGATAGGGTTCCGTAGACGGATATTTCATCTAGTTTGAGTTGGCTTTGGACTAATCTATTTGGATTTAACCTTATCATTTAAGCCTTAGGCTCATATTATATTTTGGACTCAATGTAAGTTTATTTATTTTTGTTTTTATCATTATTTTAAAAATAAATAAAAAGATAAAACAAGTGATAAGATTTAATGGATTAAAATTTTGAAATTCAATTGCTCATTGAAATTAAAATTCATATTAAAAGGGATAAGATGCTTAATTTTTGAACTGAAATCTTGTCTTCATCATTTTTATTTAAACTGTTGTATGGACCACCAAAAGAAGGCATAGAGTAATTATGCAAAAAAAATCAAAGGAATTAGATAGAAAACTCAGAGTGAAAAAAACATAAACAACAACAATTACACAGAAAGAAGGCCAAAAATGAATCATTCACCATTAGCCTTCTCCTCCATCCAAGCTACCACCTCACCTACCAATCCCTACCACCTTCATCATCCATACCCTGATCCTACCAAATAGTGGCACAAGTGCAACCACTAGACCACTATTGACTTCCACCAAAGCCAATTCTATCACCGCCCTCAATAGCCTCCAAAGAATTCACCCACCTCCAAAGAATTCACCTTCATCCTAGCCTCAATCATCCAAGCCATAACCTCTAATGAACTCAATCACTCTATACTTTATTTACACAGCTACAGAAATTATTATCTTCACCAAAATTTTGAAATTTGGCCAACAAAAATTCATAGCCTAGTGCCATATCAATTGACCCAATACCATCATTCAATCTCTCCCAATTCCTAAAGCCACCAGGGATACTCTTTTCATTTGATCCTCTTTAAAGCTTGTGTATAACAAAGAGACCAAGAAAGAAACATATAGAAAACATAGAGAGGAATTAATCTTCAACCACAAAACCAAAAGCTATAATCTTGCGATTAATTTCTAGAAAATTCAATCAAATACAACCTAATCATTGTCCTAAACTAAACCAATTTTCAGAAAAGCCACAGAAAAATCTTTTTATATAGAAATACAAAGACAAAGAATCAAATAGAGGGCAATTAAGTGACACCTAATTTCTACCATCAAATTTCTAACAAACAATCCACAATCAAACACAATCCACCATAAACCCAGCAACAGTCAATAATAAAGAAAAAGTTTAGCACAAGAAAATTAAAAAAAAAGAAACAACTTTTCTCCCTTAGGTTATGGATCCAAGGTGTTTTAGAGAGCTTTAAATCTTCAAGTTTGGCGAAAAGAAAGACTTAATAGAAAGGAAAAGCATACCCAAATTTGGTGGCCATTAGAGCAGCAAAGAAAGGGACAAAATAGTAACTTCAAGCTTAGATTGACAAAAACCCAGCAAACTTTTAAAAAAATTGATTGTACCATGTGGAAGAAGAGAATGAGAAGAGTCATGGGAAAATTTTGAAGCAATTCCAGCACCAATTATCAGTGATACATAGTGATGATGATGATGAAGCATCATTGGATTCTAGGTATTTGAAGAACAATGGTTGATTTTCTTCTAATTTTAGAAGAAGCTGAAGAATCAAATGTGTAGAGAAAGAGTGGAAAGAAATAAATGAAAATGAAATTTTTTTTTTTTTAACTTTTAAACTAAGCCAAAACATAACGTTTCACTAGCTAGGGAAGATTCGTGTTTTTTTGTTAACTCGACCTGTGTTTAGTCGCCACTTGAATTGCTAGCCCTTGCCTTTAAATCAAGTCTAAGTCGGTTGCGAGCCATTTTTTAAGCCATTCTTAGAAGAAAGCTTAGCCTTAGTTAAAGCTTAGCCAAGTCGTGATTGTTTTGTTTTGGTTTTTTTGTTATTTTACTTATTATTCATTTTTTTTGAGTGATTTTTTTAGAAATAAATAAATAAAAATATTTCCAATAATGATGAAAATTTTGAAATATCAAATTTCTTAAAATAAAAAAAATTTATTTAAAAAAATTATTTTAAGAAAAAGTTGAAAATATCAAATTTCTTTAAAAAATAAAATAATTTCAAAAAATATATTTCAAAATAAATGTTTTAAGGAAAAGTTGAAAGTATCAATTTTTTAAAAATAAAAAGTAATAAAAAATAAGGTTTAAGGAAAAGTTGAAAGTATCAATTTTTCTTAAATAAAAATCTTCCCAATTTCAAAAAAATATATTTGGGAAAAAAGTTGAAGTATCAATTTTTTCTTGAAAATTTTTTAAATGTTAAATAATCTAACAACGGAGGTCCTATAAGAAAAACAATAGTTTTCTTATATACTCTTGAGGTGAAAAGTTTTTTTTTTAATTTTTTGTTGAAAGTATTGGAGTCAATTAAGAATAATTTTCACTAATTAATTATTTGATAAATTTTTAAGGCTTAATGGATAACACAAAATCAAGTTGTTATCATTATTTGATGGCTGTTATGAGGGTGCTATAACCTTTTTTACGTGTAATCATATTCCTAGACTTTGTTTTGGTTTTGTAAACATTAAGTCTACTTTTTAAAAATGCCTAAGTCAAGTATGAGATTTCTCTTTAAATTGGGATAGATTGAGTTAGCTAGCCAATCACACCTAAACAACAAAGATTGGTAACCACTCCTTAAGTCAATATTTAGCGATGGGTGTACAGATTAATACGTTATGATAGTTTGGTAACTTCACTAGTGAAAAGCTAAGAGTTAGGCTAGCAAATCAATTTGTGTTATCAAAAGCCTAATAAAATTGATTTTCTTTTAGATTTTTATTTATTTAATTGTCTTACTTTTTTATTTTGCTTATTATGTCATTCATATGCATTTACATAATATGAGCTCTATACCTGAGCTCTGTCTCTCTAGGAAAAAGTAAAATACCTACACTTTTGTGAGATTTTAATGCTCCACAGTGGCCAGCGAAATAGTCCCACTCAAATTGAATCTTTTTTGTTTGTAACCTATAATGGGTAAGGATTAGGGTACCTTATTAGTCTGTAATGAAGAAGGATGTGAGGAGCAATTTGAGAGCCTTTAGATAATCAACCTTAAACCACATATAGTGACTATAAGGAACCTAACCTGTAGTTAGAGCCTTATCTTCCCCTTTATAGAAAAAAATATGACAGTTAAGTTACATTTTTGCAATGATTGATTTTTCTTGCATGGGAATTAACTATTTGTACATAAAACATGTTGCATGAATTGTTATTTTGAAGTGTATGATAAAGTGTATATTAGTTGAATATTTCATCTATTTTTCTTTGTTTAAAGCAAGATAACATTATGCTGCATATATTTTTTACATTCATTTCACATATGTTAACTTGAAATCTTGGTGGTTGCATATTAAGATTATTTTTATAATCCTTCTTTTATGGCATAATCCTTCTTTTATGGCATGAGTATGCAGTAAAGCAAGTGTCTTAATTTGTAATAATCAAAGGTTCAATGATAGCTCGACTGTCAAAGACTCTTGTCTAACCTACTTGTCATTCATACAATACTTGATTGTAAACAAAGCAAATGAAATAAAAGCAAAATAGCTGTATCGATAAGATCGAGAAAGCTTAAAAAAAAGTTAAAAAAAGAGTTAGCAAAGATTATGGAGATGCTAAAGAGGTTAGATAAATGCAAAACAATAGAACAGACCCTTAATTCAATAGAAATAAGTTATTGTAGATTCTTTACACCCTTTTGGGTTTGGCCCAAATCAAGGCCAATCTTTTCAAAACACATAAGCCTCATGGATGCTATTTTTTGGGGCATATGCTTACACATATCTTGAAATATCATTTGGCAACTACACTAACCTTACCTTTGGGGTAAAAGCATATGATCCATTTGAAGTTCCTGATTTTGATGATCTTAAAGAAAATGAGAGATTAAAGATAAAAGCTTCTAAAATGATAAATGATTCAAGCATACAACAAATGAACTTTTTAAAAGAAAGAGTACGAGTTATTAAAAGAATGGATTATTTTAGCTCTATAGATGTAGCTAAACTTTATTTAGTCTTAGATGTGGTCATTCCACTAAAATTTAAAGTCTTTGAGTTTGAAAAGTATGATGGAAAAAAATACTCGATAACTCATGTTACCATGTACTGTCGCAAAATGACTGTCCATGCTCATGATGAAAAACTACTGATGCATGTGTTTCAAGATTGCCTTATTGGCTCAATTGTGAGGTGGTTCGTCTAGTTGGATCGAGCCTATATCCATTCTTAAAATGATTTGGTAAAAGCATTCATCACTTAATATCGACACATTATAGACTTAGCACTAGATCATCTATTTCTACAAAGTATGAAAAGGAAACCTTCTAAAAGCTTTAAGGAGTATACACAAAGGTGGAATGATATTGTTGTTCAAGTTTAATCACTTTTCATTAAAAAAACCATAATTTTATTTATGAATAATTTAAAGGATTCATATTATAAGAAAATGATCGAGAATGCCACCAAAAATTTTATCGATATGGTAGTCTCTGGAGAAATGATAGAGAATGCCATTAAGAGTGACAAGTTTGAATAAGGAGAAACCTCTAGTACAAAGAAGGGTGAGATGTTCGAAAGAAAAAAAATGAAGCTCAAGTTATGAGTTTTGACGGACAGTAGTTCAGAAGTTACCCACCATACCCATAGCTAGTATATCCTACATATTATCCATCCATAATCATGTTGCACCAATCTTTTACCATTCTATTTTACAACTAGTTTATCAACCAACTTTTCAAACACCTGTGTATGGGCCTAGTCCTATCACTACACCAGTTTTAAGACTTAACAACTAAATAAGTGATTTATAGAGGCCTCGAAACAACTAAGAAAGAGCCCATATTAATCGTATCCCCATGACTTATGTTGAGTTATTTCCAAAACTGGTCAAGAATGATTTGGTATCTTCAGTTATTCTAAAACCATTGAAGCTACCTTATCTTAAATAGTATGATGCTAATGCCATGTGCGATTACCATAATGGAGATTTGGGTCATTCCATAGAAATTTACCCTACTTTCAAGTACAAGGTGCTAAGTTTGATCTAAAAAGGCTTGGTGAGCTTCGATGAATCATGAGGACCATAAGTCAATGAAAATCTTTTGCTTGATCAAGCAAAGGTAAAATTTTTAGAAGGACAATGATGTTAATGCTAGATAAAAGTTGCTTATCATTTTAGGATTTCTTTTAGAGTAACATTAGGATTCTTTTTATGTAATAAGATTTCTTTTTTATCATTTTAATAAAAGGTAAGTTAATTCATTTCATTACATTTTCTCTTTTATCCAAACCATTATTCTATGCTTTGTTATTTACTATATCCTTTTTATGCCCATTCTCAAATTTCAAATTATGAATGTTTGGACAATGATAAATAATATTTTTAGGATTTAATTTTGAAAACTCATTTATATTGATATGTGAAAACTATTTGAGCAAAAGAAGCAATCTGTGAATAGATATCATTCATGAAAAACAAAATGGACATATCTTGGAAGCATCCATCAATTTGTATTTGTTCAAAATATGGTCTTCAAAGAAAACATTTACATTTGAGATAAAAAAATAGTCGTCTTTTTTTTACTATTCATAAAAGTGAAATTATTCATTACTACTTTTATTGGACCTATTATGATTTTTTTTTCTAAAAACCTCCAACGAAGGATAAATTTTAAGGAGAAACCTACGTGGAAAAAAAAGTAAAAGATTACAAAAAGTCTCAATATATGGGAAGTGAAAAGGAAAAAAAACTCTTTATACAAAAAAACACAATAGAAAAGAAAAACAAATGCCACAAATGACTTGGGGTAAAATAATAAGAATTCTTTTATAAGGAATAAGATGGTAAAAAAAAAATACAAAAATGATGTGGAATAGGGCAATGTGCCAAGTTGCATTATATGATCAAAAATGATTCTTTGGTTTGAACCTTTTAAACATATGTTTTAAGCCTATTTTATCTATTTTTTATGACCCCTTACCATAGCCTAAATTACAACCCTTAAAAGTTCATTTGGATCAAATGTAAATGTTCGAATTGAATGATCATATATTGAGCTAAGGTATGTTTGTAATGAAGCAATGAAATCATGATCAATTCTTGTGTTTTAGAGATTGATTTGTAGAAGATATAAATCATGAATAAAGTGAAAAAAATGAAAAATGAAAAATGAAAAAAATAAAAAATGTGATAAAATGAAAAAAAAAAAGATGAGAGAAAAGGAAAACTCAATTGAAAAGCCGAAATAGCGATTTCGATAAAAAAAATATCTGAGCTAAAAATTGGATGGATAGTTAAATATATAGAAGATCAATGACATCAGAAGATCTTTTAAAATTGGAGCAAAGTTTGATGAGCTCAAAATGATTCTAAAAGTCAATGGAATGAGTTTTTGAAAAAGAATTCTAGATTAATGTTAAAAATTGTATGAATATTCATTGTTTGGACATTGTTACACCATTCAAATACTTATCCCAGTTACATACTTTGAATTTGTTCATTTACCTATTTATTTTTATACCCAACTTGTTTTTGTATTGATTATCGTTCTCTAAATTCACTTTGTACTTTCATATTTTTGCATCCTTAAAATAAATCAAAAAAAATATATGATTACATTATATCTATCATGAATTGAAATGATAATGAATGAATGACAATATCCATAAGAGATTCATATACTCTTTTGAAAGAAAATCTAGAATGATTGGGGTAAAAAAAATCAAAAAAATATGAAAAGAGACTGAGAAGATAATTTAAAAAGGCAAATGCGATGCCTAAGTGGTGAATATGGTGATGAATCGGCTAATATAATCTATGAGTTGTGACCAAGGATTAGTTGATAAAATTTATGAATTGATTCTAAAATTGCTAGTGTTGGGATGCTAAAAAGGAAATGTAAGATGGTAGAGTCTTAAGAACCTTATTACCACAGTCAATTAGAATTTTATGGTATTGATTTTAGTGACATCTGCATTACATTATTGTTTGAACAATATATGTACATAATTAAATGAATATTTGAATCTTCGCTTTGATAATTGCATTTATATCATGGTTTGGTCATGCATTTGCGTTATATAGTGAACATTTGAATCATAGTTTAGAGTATGGCATTTGCATTATTGCGAGAATTTGGATTATTGCATTTGTATCATCGAGAAAATATTTGCATCACTATCATACAAAATTTTGACTTTGGTAGGGAATTTTGAACTTTTGAATCCTCAAATGAGAAAAAATTTTCATGATGAGATTTTATTTCAAAATTTAAATTTGTGAAGCCTTTTCAAGAAGCATTTTGAATGTTGAGAATAATTTGTAAGACCTTCGGCCATATTATTCAAGAATTTTCAAATGAGAATATTTAAGTTTTAAAATGACAATCTTGGAAATTTTTTGATATGAATCCCTAAAGTTTTTAAATCAGAATCTTTGAAATTTTGGATGAAATCCTAAAATTTTTGAATGAGAACCTTTAAAATATTATATGTGAATCTCTAAAACTTTTTTGAATAAAGATCTTTGAAATATTTAATGTGAACCTTTAAAATTTTTGAATGTGAATTTTTGAATTTTGGAGGTGAAATCTCTCGAATGCGAATTTTTGAATCTAAGTTGTTGCAAATTTTTTATTCTTACGAATCTGAGTTCTTACGAATATTTAATTCTTGCAAATCTTCAAGTTTTTGCAAATTTTAATTCTGATAAAATTTCAAAATCTTGCGAATTTTTAATTTTTGTGAATTTGAAATTCTTGAGAATATGAAGTCTTGCAAACCTGAAATTCTTACGAATCTAAAAAGTTGAAAATCTAAAAATTTTAAGAATCTAAAAATCTTGCAAACCTTTGAAATCTTGCGAACATTCAATTCTTGCAAATCTTAAAATTCTTGCAAAGCTAAAAATTTTGCGAATCTAAAATTTTTGTGAATTTTCAATTCTTACAAATTTTCAATTCTTACAAATCTTCAATTCTTGCGAATTTGTGTTCTTGTGAATATGAAATTCTTACGAATCTTTGAACCTTGTGAATATTTGAATCGTAATCCTTTGAATTTTAAAATTGTGATTTTTTTTTAAACTCAAATTGTGAATCTTTAAGTTTTAACTTGTATTGTGAATTTTTTATTATGAAATTTTTGAATGCTTCCACTATAGGAGATTAGGTTTTTAGTAGCTTTTTTTTTTTTTCATATTTAACAGCCTTTATAAATGCCACTAAAAAATTAACGGTATTTTCAAAAAATACCGCTAAAAGTGCCACTTATACCTGAGTTGGGGAAAATAGTGGTGTTTTTCTAAAAACGCCGTTAACTTAGCAGCGTTTTTATTATAAAACATCACTAAATTTAGCGATATTTATAATAGAAAATGCTTCTAAATGTAGCAGCATCTATAGTAGAAAAGTGCCGCTACATTTGGCATTTAGATGCATTTTTATATACAAACGCTACTAAATTAATAAATTTATTTTTTAAAATTTTTTTAATATTGATTATTATCATTAAATAAAAAATATTAAAAGAAATAAAAATGAACTTAAATTCATAAACTAAATATTATAAATACATAATTTGTTTTTATTTGGATGGAACACAAAGTTTAAGACATGTAATAACATTTATATTATTTTAGTACATTAACCAAAAATTTAAAATGTATAAAATTGATGATTGTATAGATTTGAAACAGTACCATTTGATGAAAGATTTTTCCTACCTTGGTCACTACCATCTTCTGTTGTTGATGATTTTCATGCACAATGAATCCTTTCAAGCAAGATTTAATTGTTTCATCAGACACCATGATTTAGAAAAACAAATAAAACAAATGCCAAGATGAGATGAAAAAAAATTAATGATAGACTATTTTAGAATGGTTTCTTAAGGATATCTTGAATGAATCAACAAATTTATGTTAACAAATAATAATTTTTTAATAATTTAAAAAATATTTCGTTGAAGAAAAATTAAACCTAAAATTTCATTCATGTTTGTAACTAAATTCAACGTTCAATTTTAAGTTTTTCAAAGAAAAACCCTATTTCTTTCACTTTCTGTTTTATCTTGAATTTTTCTCACCAACCAAATAAAATCAAACTCAAAATTGCAATAATGAAATAAATTGGTAAAAAAAAAAAGAAAAAGGAAGGGCCAAATACTAAAAATTGACAATGTTGAAATGGAGCTTGCTAATGGAACTTGAACGACGGTAAAAACGCAACAAATTAGACAAAAAATTCAGGGATTTGACCTAAAATGCAAAAAAGCTAACTTAAAATTTACAAAATGAAAGAAAAGAGGATGAAAATTGACCATAAAATGATTGAAACTTAGGCAAACAATGAGAAGAAAATGACCTAAAATGAGAAGAAATGTAAAAAATGAGTAAGAAAAAGAAAAACAAAAATGGGGTCTCGTAGGTTTGAAATTTAAGAAAAAATTAGTAGCAAGAAGCTCTAAGGATACTAGCAATGTGCCACCGAGGATGGTGGGCCCTCGTTGGAGTTGAAAAAGATGTCATGGTCCTACAAAAGAGCCATGAATCCAACATCGATTGTGTATTAGAGTTGATCATAGGATATAAAAGTTCACACTATCTACTCATTGTGAGGTACCTTTTATAGGATAAAATCGTGATGTTAGAGGGGTTAAAGCATATAACACTTTACAAAGGTGTGAACTATGATAATTAAGCTAATCTGGGATACCGGATGAGACCATGCCAGGGTTCTAAAATCATACGAGCCTGAAAGTTAAGTCTTAACCTGTGACAAGTGGTATCATAGTAGGCCTTGGATCATTCGACCCACGCTAAGTACTTTAAAAGAAGGTAGGCATGGTGGTTAGCTTCCGTGATGAAAGTATTATAAGGTTGGGTGAGAGAGAAGGAGTAGGCAAGGTACTCTAATCTCATATCAGACATGAAATGAGGGTCATTAGGGTATAAAAATATTGGTGCTGCACACCTTGATAAGTCGATTTTAAAGAGAAAGGGTAATGGCTACATGACAAGTGGTATTAAAGCAGGCCTTGGACCATTCGACCCACACCAAACACCTCGATAAGGATAGCTAGGGTGGCTAGCCTCCGTGATGAGGGTGTCACGAGGTTGGGTAGGGGAGAATATCATGTCAACACTCCAAGAGGGAATAGGCTGGGTGAATGTCACATCAAGTCTTTAAAAGAGATAGGAAAGGTACTTCAATCCCACATCAAATATGAAATGAAAGTCACTAGGATATAAAAATGTTAACGTTACACATCCTAATAAGCCAGTTTCGAAGGAAGAGGGTAATGACCATATGATAAGTGGTATCAGAGTAGGCTTTGGACCATTCAAACCATGCCAAGTACCTCGAGGAATGGTAGATAGGGTGACTAGCCTCTGTAATGAGGGCATCACGAGATTAGGTGGGAGAAAATGTCATGCCAAGCATTTTAAAGGGAGTAGGTAGGGTACTCAAATCCCATATTAAACATAAAAGAAGGGTAATTGAGATATAAAAATGTTGATACTGCATACCTTGATAAGTTGGTTTAAAGGGATGGGGTAATGGTCATATGACAGTTGGTATCAGAGCAGGTTTGGAGTTGGTTCTGAATTAGCAAAAGCTAGTATAGAGGAATTGATCAATGCCAAGTGCTACTAGAACTAGTGTTAACCTCAAAAGAGGTTGTGGACATGTTGGAATAGGTATTCAATTGTGTGATGCAGACATCTTAGGTTATTTCTCTATTCGTGTGCTGGTGACTTGTCTTTTGGTGCACAATGTGTGAACATGCAGGAATACAAAGTGAATGTTAGATTGATTACTGCTATTATGTTATAGGTGTGCTAAGCATGCTGTACAAATGTACAGATGTGCAAACCGGTGCTTGACTAAAAAGCTAGGGTGCTGAGCCAATGTACGGACTAGTGCCTGACAGTGTGTACTATGGTGGTGTGCTGTGCTGATAGACTGGTGTGCTGATTTATAGAAACTAGAATTGAATCACTAAAGTGCCTACTAGAGTTAAGGTAAAACTTTGGTTTATGCATTTATGGTCTAACAGTTTACATGTTTTGGCTGTAGCATTGTTAGGGAAGACTAGATAGAGAGCCTAAGCAAGGTGCACGAGGAACACCCACCTACTAGCAAGGGAAATAAGGCTAGTTTCGAAGAGGTGCTGATGTCCATAGATACCCGACTGGAGGAGTGTGACAGGGCTATTGTAAATAAATTTAATGACAACATAAGACACATGTATGACTCAATGAGAGAGGTCGTGCAGGATTATGAGATGTTGAAGGCCATGCTGACAACTTTACTAGAGAAGCTACAAAGGTTTAAGGTTGACCATGCCATATTACGGGCGATTGTTGGTGCTAATGCTAGTTTAAGATCAAGAGTAGAGTGCTTAAGCCAAAGCCATTCAGGAGAAGTCACTTTACCAAAGATGTTAACAACTTTGTTTGAGGCATGGAACACTACTTCAAAGTGGTCAAGATAGAAAATGATATGTATTTAAGTGATAATGCTCTTTTGTGGTGGCACTATAAGGATGACAGTGTCAAGCATGGTAAGCAGTCAATCACCATATAGGACCAATTCATAGAAAAACTTAGGTAACAGTTTAAGCCAGAATATGCAGAAGAAGAAGCTCGAGGGAAGCTTCATAAACTTGTTCAAAAGGGAAGAATTTGAGACTATTGTAGGGATTTCTCAATGCTATTACTGTTAGTCTTAAGTGTGAGCTAGGCATAGGCTTTGTTTTACTTTTTAGATAGACTGAAGTTATGGATAAAGTCTGAATTACAGCAACGAGGCATGCAAAAATTGAGTTAGGCCATTGCAGTTGCAAAATCATTGGTAGAGTTTGAAAGCATTAAGTCTCCATGGTTAAGCCGTAAAGGCAATAGTGGAAGAAACACAGATAATAGTTCTTCATCTTATGAATGGGTTAGTAACAAACCCAGACTTAACAAGGCTAAGACCAACAAAGTCATTTCAGACAAGGGTAAAGAGTGAAAGCCTTTGAGTTGCTATTTGTGTAGTGGTCCACACAAGGCCAAAAAGTGCCTCATGCATGCAAGGCTTACAGTCATCAAGTAAGTAGAAAAGCTATCCGAAGGTAAGAGTAGTAGTATTAGGGTAAATAGCTCAAGGTGATGTGATTGGGTGTTATTCGATATTACAAAAGAGTTGGGACCTTTCGAGGAACTAATGAGGGGAAACTAGTGGCAGTAGAGTGTCATATTATGAGTCTCACAATACAACTAGATTTCTTATAAAATAGTGTACGATGGGTAACTCAAAGGAAGCGCAAAAAACATCGACAGCACGGATGGAAAGGACCATTGTAGTAGAATACTGAAAACTTTAGATTAAAAACAACGAAAGCCAATAGAGTACATGTTCAGATATGAGACTGAAATGTTGGAAAATTAGATCACAGGGTAGAAGTTAAAATCGATGTGCAAGACAGGTGTATTATCCCCTAGCAACAAGAGCATTACTAGAATGAGTGTGGGAGAATGTCATGGTCTGCAAGTTGGTCCAGCCCTAGAGGTTGTTTCCAAGTCGGGTGATAATTCAAGTTCTAGCAGGATAGAGTCTGACAGCTAAGGGGACCAGGCCTTGAGGTGTACTAAAGGTCCAAGTTACGGGAAACCAACCCAGAACAGTTATGTGGGCAATGATCAAGGTTTCATTAGCTTAGGTAGGGTGTTTAGGTTCGACACAGTCGAGGTAAGCCTAGATGTTGGCAGTACGGGTGCACAAACACCCACATGCATAGGTGCATAAGCACCTATCTGTAGGAGCACTGAGTATTTAGGTGTAGGTGTCACGGGTCGAGACTTAAGCTTCGAACCCACACGACTCTGAGTCCTGGGCATCCACTCATCCGATGTTTCAGATTAACCTTCCTGTCACAATTCACACCCTTGTGAGGTATTGTCTGCTCTGACCCCCCTGACCTCACGATTTTTTCCTACAAAAAGTACCTCACAAGGCAGAGGTGGTGTGAACCCTTTTATACCCCAATGACCCTCATATTATGTTCGATATGGGATTCAAGACTCTTCTTTAGGTTCGTGACATTCTCTTTCACCTAACCTCGTGACGTCTTTGTCACGAAAGTTGGCCACCCTGCCTACCTCCTTCGAGGTGCTTGGGGTGGATCGAATGATTTAAGGCTGGCTTTGATACCACTTGTCACGAGTCAAGACTTAAGCTTCGAACCCGCGTGACTTTGAGACCCGAGCATCCACTCATCTGGTGTCCCAGATCAACCTTCTTGCCACGGTTAACACCCTTGTAAGGTATTATCCACTCAGCCCCTAAGGTCGCACGGATTCAAGGCTCATGACATGCCTTGAATAACCCTTTTACAAAAAATTGAATAGGGTTATTCAATGCATTTTTGATCAAAATTACCTTGAATAATCCCCTTTCATTTTTTTTTAGGATTATTCAAGGTGTTTCTAGCAAAAAACATCTTAACTAAACTCCTATTTTTTTTTTTTAGGATTATTTAAGTTTTTGCTAGAAAAATATCTTGAATAATCTTTTACAAAAAATTGAATGGTTTAAGACGTTTCTGGCAAAAACACCATAAATAATTTCCTTTCATTTTTTTGAGATTATTCAAGGCAAATTCTACAAAAAATACATTCAATAATCCCCTTTTATTTTTTTTAGATTATTCAAGGGTTTTTTTGGCACTTATAAAAAAATTGAATGGATTTATTTAAGGTATTTATGGCAAAAAACACCTTCAATAATCCCTTTAATTTTTTTGGGGATTATTCAAGGCGTTTTTTATTATTCAAGGTGTTTCTAACCAAAAATGCATTTAATAATCCCTTTCTATTTTTAGGGAATTATTCAAGGCATTTTTGGCCAAAAAATGCCTTGAATAATTTCTTATAAAAAATTGAATAGGGTTATTCAAGGCGGTTTCTACAAAAAATACCTTCAATAATCCCTTCTTATTTTTTTGGATTATTCAAGGTGTTTTTGACCAGAAAACACCTTGAATAATCCTTTACAGAAAATTGAATAGGGTTATTCAATGTGTTTTTGGTCAAAAATGTCTTGAACAATCCCTTTCAATTTTTTTTAGAATTATTCAAAGCATTTTTGGCTAGAAATGCCTTGAATAATTCTTTACAAAAAATTGAATGGGAGTTATTCAATGTATTTCTAGCAAAAAAGGCCTTAAATAATTCCCTTCAATTAAAAGTTAAAGTATATAACGGCATTTAGGTCAACAAGCGTCACAAAAATATTTTTTTAGTGGTGTTTTTGAATCCAAATGCTGCTATGTAAGAATTTAGTGGCATTTTATAAATAAACACCGTTAACCTTATAAAAACACGAAACTTTGTGACATTTATTTAAAAACACCTCTAAAAAACAACCACTAGATCTCCATTTTGGTTTAGTGTTCAAATCATGAATCTTTGAATTTCAAAATTTTGTAATTGTTGTGAAGTCAGACTTGGACATTTTAGGTGTCTACATATTTGCACAATTCTTATTTCATAAAAATTGTACAAATAGGGGCAACTGTAGATATCCTATTTCGTTTCGAGTTATCCTTAAATCTCGAGTTAGTTTGAATTGGGCTTTGAACCTAACCTGTTTGGATTTGGCTTTATCATTTGAATATTAAACTCATATTACATTTTGGACTTAATGCAAGCCCATTTGTTTTATTGTTTTACTTATTTATTTTTTCGTTTATCATTATTCTAAAAAAAAAAAAAAAAAGATAAAACAAATGATAAGATTTGGTGGATTAAAAGTTTAAAATTCAATTGCTCATTGAAAGTAAAATTCATGATAAAAGGGATATGATGCTCAGTTTTTGAACTGAAATCCTATCTTCATCCTCTTTATTTAAATTATGGTGTAGACCACCAAAAGAAGTTAGAGAGCAATTACATAAAAAAAAAAAAAGAGGAATTAGATAGAAAACTCAGAGTGAAAAACAGAAGCAACAATAATTACACAGAAATGGGACCAAAAGTGAGACATTCACCATTAGCCTTCTTTTCCATCCAAGCCACTACCTCACCTACCATTCCCTACCATCTTCGTCATCCATATCGTGATTTTACCAAACAATGGCACAAGTGCAACCACTAGACCACCATCGACTTCCACCAAAGCCAATTTTGCTATCACCCTCAATAGCTCGACCTTGCTTTTTTCACCCACCTCCAAAGAATTCACATTCATCCCAACCTTAATTATCCAAGCCATAACTTCTAATGAACTCAATCACCTCATACTCTATTTACACAACCACTGCCATTATTGTTTTCACTAAAATTCTTGAAATTTGGCCAATAGAAATTCACAGCTTATTGCCATATCAATTGACCCAATAGCATTATTCAATCTCTTCTTATTCTTAAAGCCATTAGGGATACTTTTTTCATTTGATCTTCTTCGAAACTTGCATCTAATAGAAAGATCAATAGAGAAACATAAAAAATGTAGAAAGGAATTAATCTTCAGCCACAAAACCAGAAGCCATAATCTTGCAATCAATTTCCAAAAAATTCAATCACATACAACCAAATCATAATCCCTAACTAAACCAATTTTCAGAAAGCCATAGAAAAATTGTTCTACATAGAAATATAGAGACAAAGAATCAAACAGAGGGCAATTGAGTGACACCTAATTTCTAACATCAAATTTCCAATAAACAATCCACAATAAACCCAGCAACAATCAACAACAAAAAAAAAGTTTAGCATAAGAAAATAAAAAAAAAGAGAACTTCTCTCGTTTAGATTTCGAATCCATGGTGTTTTAGAGAGTTTTAAATCTTCAAGTTTAGTAAAAAGGAAGACTCAACAAAAAGGAAAAGCATATGCAAATTTGGTGGCCATTGGAGCAGCGAAGAAGAGGGATAAAACAGTAACTTCAAGCTTATATTGATAAAAACTAGCAAACTTTTGAAGAAATCAATTATACCATGTGGAAGAGAGGCACAAAAAGAGTTCGTGGAAAAATTTTGAAGCAATTTTAGCGTCAATGATTGGTAACATATGACGACGGTAACGGTAGAGCATCGTCAGATTTTGGGTATTTAAAAAACAATGACGGATTTTCTTCTGATTTTAGAGAAAAACTGAAGAATCTAAATGTGTAGAGAGAGATTGGGAAGGAATAAATGAAAATGAAAAGAAAATTTTTTAGCTTTTAAACTAAGCCAAAACGTAGTGTTTCACTACCTAGGGAAGATTCACATTTTTTTTGTTAATTCCGCCTTTGTTCAATCACCACTTGAGCTGTTAGCTCCTGCTTTTAAGTCGAGCTTGAGTCGATTGCGAGCCATTCTTCAAGCCATTCTTAGAGAAAAGTCGAGTCGCAGTTACAGCTTAGCTAAATCGTGATTATTTTGGTTTTTTTTTCTTTTTTTTTTGTTATTTTACTTATTATTTATTTTTTTTGAGTGATTTTTTTTTAGAAAAAAATAAATAAAAATATTTCCAAGAATTATGAAAATTTTGAAATATCAATTTTCTTAAAATAAAAAAATTATTTTAAGAAAAAGTTAAAAGTATCAGTTTTTCTTAAAAAATAAAAAAAATTACAAAAAATATATTTTAAAATAAACGTTTTAAAGAAAAGTTAAAAGTATTAGTTTTTTTTAAATAAAAAAAAATTTAAAGAAAAGTTGTAAGTATCAATTTTTTTTTAAATAAAAATCTTTTCAATTTAAAAAAATGTACTTAGTGAAAAAGTTTAAAAGAAAAAGTTAAAAATATCAATTTTTTAAAAATAAAAGCATTAATTTTTTTAAAAAAATAAAATAAGAAAAGAAATCTTAAGAAAAAGTTAAGTTATTAATTTTTTATAAAATTTTTTAAATGTTAATAATCTGTCAACAAAGCTCTTATAAGTAAAATTGAAATTTTTTTGTATACTCTTAAAGTAAGAAAATTCTTTTAATTTTTTACTGAAAGTATTAAAGTCATTTAAAAATAATTTTTAATAATTAATTTTTTGATAAATTTTTAAAACTTAATGGATAATACAAAATTAAATTGATATCATCTTTTGATGAATATTATGCAAGTACTATGATTTTTTTCATATATAATCATACTCTTAAATTTAATTTTAATTTCATAAATATTAAATTTATATTTTAAAAATACTTAATTCAAGCTTAAAATTTTCTTTTAAAATAAGACATATACCATTAGATAACTAATCGTACCTGACGACTACTTAAATCTAGATATATTTAGCGATGGGTCCACATCCACGGTAAAGACATGTTAAGTTCCTTTTGAATGAAGAAGAGAGGGAGGGACTCGCAGCTTTCAGCAAAACCTTTCCCACCCTTCTAAACCCAACTCCCAAACCCAGGCACTCTATCTCACACTTTTATTGCCCAAAGTCAATGCATTTTTTTCTACATATATGCATAATCTGAATTATTTTGGTTTTGATTTAGCAGATAAAGATGGATGCAGCATCTGAGCGTTACAGTTACAACCCCATATTGCGATGGAATCCTCGGGTGGAAGATTACTTCATCAAAGCCTACGGGTCTCTTCATTTTGCTCAAATCTCCAAAGCCTTAACGTATGCTTCTTTCTCACCAACCAAACTCTCTAATCTTACCACCTCATTTTTCTTTTTCTTTTTGTGTTTATAGTTACGTGCTCATTTCTAATCAAATATTGATTTTGCCTTTTGCCTGTTGCCTTTTGCTATTTGCTATTAGCTATTAGCTTTTGTTTTTGTTTTCCTTTTAACGGATTTTGAAGGGCAATGAGCAAATAAAAACAGAGTCCATTACTTTTTCATGCGGCCTTCACTCGTTCATGTTCTGCCATTGTTGATTTTTGATTAGGCGTCCATCTTGCTATCTTGTATTCGAATGAACACTCTCAAATCCACAAGTGATGCTGTCGTTGAGAAACTCAAGGTCTGAAAATGATGTCGAAGACATCAATTTGAAAAAGACTGAAGCAAATAATAGTATTGACTCGGACATGGCTGACAAGCAGTCGAGCTTACAAAATGGACCCCTCTCTAAGTGTCAGATAGCAGGGTTAGAAACTTAGAATATGATGTATTTGTTAAGGGTTCTGGACCACATGCAATTGGTTATGGTTATGCACCTGACAAACCTCTGAAGGAGGTACTTGTTAGTAGGAAATGTGCTGAAGCAGTTCTTCGAGGTGCTCAGGTACAGCGTGTTTCTTCTAATGTGTAATATAAGAGAAGTTAAATTTTTTATTGAATTTTATCTGTCACTTAAATTTGGAACTAATGGTTTTCTTTGTATCATGCATGAAGGCCCTGCAATTGCTTCTTTATATATTAGTCAAATTTGAGGTTTATCTTCTCTGTGAAAGTTATCAACAATTTTTTCCTAACGATTCCAGGGGCCTTGTAAAAGATTGTGTTGTTAGTGCTCATTTATTGACTTGAAGCTCATCCCTTTTTTTTTTTTTTCCTTTTCTCATGTTGGTTTATCTATAGGTATATGTTCCTGGTGCCTGCAGGTCTCATGGTGAGGAAGGAGATTTAGTTGCAGTTTCAGTTGCTGTGGAGCAGCCTGTGCCTGATGGTGGATGGGAACTTGGTATAACACGTGGAACTGTTCTGCAGGGACTGCAGACAGGTAAACGGTATAGTTTTTGCTTATTCTTAAGTCATCATTCTTTAATGTTAATGCTTTACCATTTTGATCCTTTGATCTTTAGTGATTGGATGGTACATAGATTTAGGATTCACTTTAACAAATAAGAATATTAGTGAGTCATTTTCTGATTTAAGCTTTTTCATGAAAATTTGTAGCCTTTCTTATTAGAAGGATCAACTAAGTGTGTAGTAGAATGGGATGTGTATAAATCTCAAGTGAACTTGTTACATATTCAGTTAAAACTACTCTGTTTTTATGTGACTCAAAAGAGGGTCAAGATGTTGATGCTATAAATTTCAGGTGTTGAAAAGAAGGAGATTTAGGACTTTTAGGACTGGACGCAAGGAATAATTATGGTACCAAGTCACGAGGAATTATGTATCTATATTGATTCCAATCCATTTGTCAGGACTAGAGTGTAATATAGCCTAAACTGAAGATTACAAAAAGGAGGTTAGGGTAGAAGAAGAGAAAGCAAGGTAAAATAAAAGCTAAGCTCAATTGGCACCAGCTGTTGACTGGGGCTTCTCATATTTTATAAATGAGAAATTGAAGCCAGAATGCAATTTACTTTTATGGTTTTGACAATTATATTTAACTTATAGATGAATTAGTCGAATTAAACATGTCTGTTACCTTATATAATATTTATTGTATTTAAGGTTTGTATTTGACTGGTTATATCTTCTATTAATGCAAAATTGCTATAATTTCTTGAATTATATGATATGGTACACTGTAGATCCTTATTACTTTGAACTAAATGGATTATACATTGGTCAAGGAACAACAATGTTGTCAAGAGCTGGGATCTTTTGTGCTTCTCAAGGAATTGCTGTTGATATGAATAATCAAGTATTTAAGTTGCCTTTGTTTGATGGTACAGTTCATCCTTTATCCAAATGTGTAGAAATGCTGCAATGGACATGGAATTATACTTTTTTAATTTCTGGATGATGTTTCTGAAAGTTTGAATTGCTCTTAGTAATTTTCTTTTGCTTTTTACAGATGTGCTTGAGGGGGAAATATTTCTTCGAAACCTGCCAAGCATTGTCACTACTCATGCTCTTGGTATCATCCCCAAATAGTTGTTTTTTATGCTAATTACACAAGTACTGTTTCTTATTTAGGATCCTTTATTTTTAAACCATGCGATGCTATGTACTACATGCTTGTTTCTTTCTTCATTTTTCTCAATTCTTTCAGGCTTTGAAATCTCTTCAGTGGAGAACTATTATGAAGCACTTTTTACATGTTCTGGAAATTGGAAATTAGGCACTGAAGAACATTATGGTGGATTTTATTAAGACACAAATAGGCAGTTCAATTTTCTAGTGGTCTACTTTTTGATTTAGCTTGAATAGAATGACGTCCATCTGGTTGTGATTGGGTGTAGAAATTTATCTACCGAACTGGTTATTCTTACGGAATTCAGAATAGGAGGGTGTAGTTAATGCTCAATTCGCTGTTTGTTTCACAGCTTAATGAGATGTGTTATGTTGTACCATCCTTTTTGTTCTTTGGTGATTGATTCTTTGGCCATTGTTGATTGTGCTTTTTCTAACCGACAATTATTTGGTGATGCTGACTTAGAGATTGGTTAAGAACTAGGGAGGAGGAATTGGTTCAGAGGTTTGATTCCTCATCTCCACTTGATACTATTAGGTTTTTCATAGCCACGTTTGTTGTAGGCTCCAAAGACACCTGAGTTGAGTTTGTGAAATGAAGCCAAGGCCTTAGACCGTTGAACAAATTATAGTGTTCGAATGGTCTTTCAGTGTTGTTAGTATTTTTCCTGTGCAGAGAGCAATTTGCTGTGAAAGAATCAAGAAAAGAATGGTCAGAGCACTCTTTTTGTGAAGTAGATTGGTGGTTAACTCATCTAATTGGATCAGTTTTTGTTTGCTGTGAAGAAATTTGTTGGATGAATTATTTTTCACGAAGAAAACTAAGATCCAGGAAATATGGTCTTTTTTACTTTGTGAATTTCATAGCACTCAAGCAGGAGGAAAGAAGTTTATTGACCATAGGCATAATTGAAGCAGATTTTGCTACTAACCGCACATGTTTTCTGCTTCCCCTCCCGAAGAGATGTAAATTTCTCCTACAAATCTTATCATTGTTAGTCGTGCTTAAAGCTTTGTTTTGAGAACAGCTCTAGTTGTCTCCAAATTATTACGTCACAAGCTCGATTAATTTAATTAGATTTGATAATTTATGTATTTATTTTTTTTTATTTTGTATCAAATACATATAAAATATAAAAATTATTATATCATAGTTTGTGCTCAAAATGTCAAAAATACGTGAAATATGAAATATATATTTTTTAAAATTTATATATATATTTTTGCTAATTTATATATTATTTTTATTAAAATTTTAAATCATATATTTTTTAATTTTTTTTATATCATTTTTGTGTTTTTATTTCATATTTAAGATTGACGGGCTTTAACTTAACCACATTGCCATAATACTGCAAGTCTAAAAATCTTCTCTGGATTGGAATTGCTTTGCACTGGTTGTTCAGATTAAAAAGAAATCATTCGGTTTACACTGTTCTGAGCTTGGCGAAAAGTTTGATTATTAGAGTAACCAAAGATTAAAATTGATTAGTTGTGTCAAATTTAAAAAAAAAACAAAAAACAAAAACAGATGGTCAAATACGGCTCTACCTGGCCAGCCTGGCACCACATGAATGCAAAAACTGAAAAACACGTTATTCGCCGAAAAAGAAAAATAAAATCCCACATCATGGGGGCCCAACAGTCGTACATCTTTCACTCGTGACCGCTGTTTGATATTTTTGTTATTTTTTTTAAGTTACTATAAAATGTAAAATTATAATGGATTGAAAGAAACACGTCACATAATTATTAATTTAAAAATAAAACGCATCTTTTTATTTATTATATTAATTTTTTATTTTTTAAGAGTTTATTTTTTATATATAGAAAAAAATTTTAAATTTTATAAATGAAATAAAAGATTGATAAGTGACTTTTTTACTTTTTGTTATATCCTTTAGGATTTATGCGTCATGACGGTGGAGTTTAAATATATTATTACAATGAGGTGGTTATCTTCTAACTATGTTGAATTTTAAAATTTCACCGTTAATATATTAAATAATTTTTTTAATAACAATGCTTAAAAAACGTGAATATTATGAAAATTTTAAAATCCTAAAAAGGAAAATACACTTAATTGTAAAAATATATTTAAAATTAATTTTTATGAGGTGTTATTATATGTATAGCATCTATACATTTACAATATATTATATATAACTCTTAAACTATTAGTTCACCATAAATTTATAAATATACCTTTAGAGCATCACAAATGATCACATCATTCATAAGAAAATATAAAATTTTATAAGTCCTTAAAAATAAATATATAATATTTTTATAAATCTTTAAAAATAAATACAAAAAAAACTTTATATTTTTAAATTAATAATTTAATATTATATAGTTCATTGATAGTATATATAATTTATATATTAATAATATATCTAATATAAACCATATATATGAGTAGAGATCTACTTATATTAATGTAATTCTTGTATTTTTTTAATTATTAAATCAAAATTAAATTCATAACTCATTTAAATTTAAATAATAATATTTTTTTAATAAATTTGATCCAAATATCTAAAAAAAATTAAAAATTACATTAAAGCAAGTAGTTAAATGTGCGCATAACAGAATTTTGCTAATCCTGCCATAAACTACCATACGTTGTTTCCTCGAAGAAAACGTCACTATAAAACTGTGAACAATCGATGCTACAATCAAACTCGCCCGTTCCAATTCTGTCATCAACGTACCATCCCATTGTTTCATCAACCGCTGGCGAATTAGGTGCCATCTCTACCATGTCAGGCCAATAATACTCGAATCCATCGACATTGAGTTCTTCAGTTTGCTCCAATCTATCATGTTTATCATCGTCTAAATCAGCGTTCAATTCAACTTCTAGAGCACGAACTATTTGTTTGACCCTATCTTTTTCCAGCTCCTCCTTCTCCGACTCATCCTCTAGTAGTTCCCTGAGAAGTGCTGCATCAGTTTCAGTAACTTCTAGTTCTTCAATATCAATAGCCGGTAACATTTCGGTTGAAGCTGAGGCCATTCTTTGAAGCGGATGATGAGAAAAATTGGATTGGATAGAAGGAGATAAAGCAGAGAAAAGTGTCGGTGTAGTGATAATAGGGCAAAGCTATTGACTTAAATAATGGGGGGAAGATAAAGGGGTTAGAGTTTCAATTTTTGCCAGATCGGATAACTTGATCACATTGACAATTGCATATACCTAAAAGTGCAAAAATTAGTTCAAACACATGTAATGACTATGAAAGTTCAGGTAATGGTTACAATGGACAAAGTCAATATCAACCATGAGCTTTTCCTGACAATGGGGTGGTTTAAAATTTTTTTTCTTTTCATAAGTCTGTTTTAAACCTATTTCTTTATTTGGGGTACTCCATGTCTCGTCATTCTCATATTGCCATATCAGCATTTTTTTATTTCTTTCTAATTAGGGATGATATTCGTTCCTGTTGATTATGAATTTGTCTTTCTGTACAAATAATTTTTCATAAAACGGAAATTCATCATATTATTTTACAAGATGGTAAAACAGAAAGAAATGAAAAACATTCATATTCTCCGGTTAAAAGGGAAAAGAAAAAAAACACTAATATGGCAAAGTTAGATTGATGGGGCTTAAAATACTCCACATGTAAGGAAATAAGTTTAAAACCAACCCTATTAGGAAATAAAGAATTTAA